>CAAKHB010006192.1:18581-31012 GCA_901007665.1 Aeoliscus strigatus | reverse complement strand
GAGGAAGAAAAAAAAAAAAAAAAAATAAAAAAAAAAGGGGGGGGGGAGGGAGAGGGGGGGAGAGGGAGAGAGAGGGGGAGAGGGGGAGGGGGGTGGAGAGAGAGAGAGAGAGAGAAAGAGAGAAAGCAGTTGCTGAAAGTTGCTGTCATTACGGTAATCTCATTCACTCTGTTGTGAGTCATTACCATAATGACGGTGACCTGACTGTGAAGTACAACCGCTCAACTTTCAGGAACCGTTCAACATTTCCTGCTTGTACAAAGTGTCAGGTAATGACGGTTTTCCAAAGTATTCTAGCCCAGATGTATCGTCAGCGACACCGTGCGTGTCAACAACCGTCGTCAGCAGGTCGGACGAGTCCTGACGTGTGTGATCTCCAGCTGCTCGGGGTCTTTGTGTGTCTCTCTTCGTATGAACTCGTTAACGACTACGAACGTTCCATCAGGAGTCCCAGCAGTCTGTGACTCCTCAGGTCGCTGTGGTCGCACCCTCTGATGCCGTTCGGGAAGTGAATGTGACAAAAACACCAGAACGTTTCTGTCATCGTCGCTGACCAACGGACCGACGGGGTAACAGGAAACAGGAAGCTGACGTGGTCCTCGTCGGTGACGCCTCTCCCCCGAGATCACGTCTGCCGCTGACGTTAAACAGCACCGGTAGTGGGAGCAGGAACAAGCAGCTGAACGGACGCAGGCGCTGTCGCCAGCATTCACCCGGTTAGTGTCTGACAGCTCCGGCACGCCGTCCTCCCTCTGCGCCGGGATCATCCTCGGTCTGATCTGTCACACAGACGCAACCTCCCATGTTTTATTTATGAGTACACGTCCGCCGCGTTTGTGACGCCCACAAATCACAGGATATTCTGGGAGGCCGTCGTTACGGTTCGGACGAGGTGGTCGAGGCTTTTACACGCACGGGAACGAGGGCGGGAATAAATCAACGGTGGAGGCAGGGAGAGCGTGTACGAACAGACAGGTGTGACTGAGGAGAAATGGTGCTCGGGAGGAAAGGTGTGTGAAGTGACGAAGCCCAGAACACCTGAGGAGACTCAGCCGAGCTACGTTTGTGTCAGTAGATGTCTTAGAGGACAGAAGATGAAACAGGTTGACTGCAGCGAACGCGGCGGTCGCCTTCGCACCGCAAAGAGCCTGTGACACACTGGTGAGACGGTCACGTGTCTCGAGCTTCCATGTTTCATGAGCCTTCTTCCTTTCTTTCTCTCATCAGATTATCAGTAGATTCCGAGCTAAAACCACATCAGCTTCAGCTGCTGGTGTGTTTTTTAAGGTGGCAGCAGTGCTGGTCTCTGGCTAGTATTAGCTAGCTAAAGGACACTAGCTAACACCTGGTAGCTCTCAGGCTAGCAGAGGATCACCATCACCATTTTACATGACCGTCACACGACCGTTGAGTTAGCATGGAGTCAGTCTGATCATGTGACATAACGTGTAAAGCCCGATGTGTCCCGGGGACGCTGCAGCTCGCCGGCCTGTCAGCCTGCGCTAAGCTAGGCCGAACACATCCTGGACCTGAGGATGTAACAAGAGCAGACGTGAATAATTCACATACTCGGTGGTGAAGATGGCAGACGTGTGTTGTCGGGTAAAGTGCGGTTGTAGGACGCGTTCAGGTGTGTCTGAAGCATATGGCCGCAGCTCGCTGGGCTCCCAGAAAGACGGACGCCCGTCTTTGTTTGGGGATTTGTGCCAACAGGATGTGATTACTGCTGTTTTATTTATGGCCGCCTGTTTTTTTTTTTTTTTTTTTTTTCTTGTTTCCAGCTCCCTCGCCCCAGCGCCCCCCCACCAGAGTTTGTCTGCTGCTGCCGGCGGTGTGCGTTCATTCATCATTTACAGGTGCCGGTCAATAAATTATATGAGTGAATGATTCATTCATCCACTAAGTGCAAGTAAACACTGTTGTGAGTTGTTGTCTGTGTTCAGGAGCTTCCTCTTGAATTCACCAGTCTGTTCATCTGGAAACACAGGATTGGTCTTTGTACAAGAAAAACACAACAACAAACCAAAAAACAGCTCAAATCAACAATTTGATTTTACGTTTCCGATTGAAGCGTGACAAGTTTTGTCTCCGACCTATAACCCTTCAACACCGACTGTATTGCTGCTGATGAACACAGAGAGTCCATCAGTTCCTGACGGTTGAGAAGTTTCAACTCCCAGGAACCGATGGCCGTGTTCTAGTGTTCTAGAAGAACCACTGACTCTCCTCAGCTTTCACAAACCGTCTGTTTTCTGGGTTTTCTTCATTTTCTTCATTTTTGTTTTCTGAACCACCGAAGTGTGCCGTCGGTGTCACAGGGTTAAAACAAGTCACTGCAGCCTCGTTCGTCCCTATAGAGGTCGCACGTGTGCACATTCGGCGTACGATATTCAGAATATTCCGATTTATACAAAGCCTCCTCCACGTCGTCTCTCAGTCGGCGTCTTTTAAACACAGGCGGAGCGTCTTCCTTGTCATCTGTCACAGTCTTCACATCTGACGCTCTGCTCGGCCGCTTCGGGTGTTGCTTGGTGACGAGGGGAGACTTTTTGCGGTTGAGCTTTTGTGGAAATAAAAGCAACAGGAAGACAGACAGACACTCGGCACCGGAGGCCATAATTATCCTGTTTGTTTCAAGGCCGCTGTTGTGTTTTATTCAACTCCCCCCAAGGGTGACACGGCCTGGTGAAGGCTCATTTCTCTGTCGTGTCAGGTTTGTCAGCGCCAAGACGCAGCTGTGCATTAAACATCTTCTGTTACAGTGCTGAAAGAGCTGCAGCCGTCGGTGGTGAGCAGCCACGTCGCATTCACGGGACGAGATGAGCCGCCGGGAGCGGGAGGGAGACGCAGCCGCTGCCGCTGCCACGTGACAGGGCACATGCCGGACGCCGCTCAGGTACCAAACCTCCATGACCTGTGTTCAGTGGAGACATCTGGTGGTGAGACTGACAGGGCGTGGCTAACACCAGGGGGCAGTCACATGACAGACCTTTGGGTGAAAGAGTCGTGGGATTAAATTCTTCTTCTCCTGTGGGTTCAGCGATATGCAGCATAGTTGTCGGGTGTTTTACGTGGAGTATCTACGAGAAGAGAGATCCTCGCCACGGAGACGTGTGCAGATGAGACGACGGAGCAAAATGTTTCTGTCAGGACCCGTGTGGGTCGACGGTCTGGACAACAGGGTCACGGCAGCGTGGGGAGGTCTGACTCCACCCCCCCGGAACATCCCAGAGATCAGAGCTCCAGTCCTCTGAGGACGTCCCGTCCTGCACGTGGTCGGTTCTGCAGTGGACAGGTGATCCATCAGCCCCCCCCAAACAGATGTGCAGGAGCCAGCGGGGGTGCGGGGGTCAGCGAGGTGCTCCACGTTTGGGCGCCAGGGGAAAACAGGACTGATGTGGAAGGACAGGCGAGAGGACGGAGAGAGGACGGAGAGAGTACGGAGAGAGGACGAGGACAACGCTCCAACGCTCCGTGGTCAGACGTCTTCTAGAGTCGGAATGTTTGATCGGCTCTCGTCTCACTGCCTCTGAGGGGTCAAAGGTCCTCGGAGAGATGGGGCGCTAGAACACGATGGCCAACGGGAACACGACGGAACACGCCGCGTACGGGAACTCGTCTCTCCGACAACGAGCAGCAGCGTAGGAATTGTCTGTCCGTGTTAATCATTTGCTGAGACTTGTGCAGATAAAGACGACAGCGTCAGGAAACTGTGATGGCGGCTGTAGTCGAGGTTCGCCGCTCCACCGATGAATGTTCACAGGAAGCGTCCTCGGGGACGACAGACCCAATTATCAAATCCCATTAATTACCAGACTATCACAGCTGATTAGTGCGCGGACGTCTGCTCCCGGCGCGGCGGTCCACCACCGCTCAGCCGCGGACAGTCACGGGGAGACGAGATAAGGAAAAGTCACCACCACCAACCCGTGAAAACGCAGCGACCGTCTTCTGTGATGGCGCTCAGAATCCACCACAAAGACTCAGTGATCGTCCGTCAGCGGCTTCTGTCTGTCGCCGCCATGACGACCAGCAGCCGTATTTGAACCGCAGCGGAGAGTGATGGAGCGAGGAAATGAACGACTTCACACACACAGTCATTGTCACGGCGACAGCGGCGTGTGAGAGGAAATCCTATCAATCACAAAGACGCAGGAAATCAACAGGAGTGGACGCGCCGATGCCGGTCACGCATCCAGCTGCACGTTGTACGGCTGCGACGAGCACTTCGACCACACAGGAGTTGACTCTTCAGACTGGAAGCGACAGAATGAACTCGAACGTAGGTGGAACCAGCGTCAGACGATCCAGCACAGAGACACCGTCCCGTGACCGGCCTGACCCTCCTTCTCCGTCCCACCGTGAACCGCGACGGCCGCAGGCCGCCAATCGGACGAGCCGGCCGGCAGCGCGGCGGTGCCGTGGCACAGACGAGAGGTAATACATTTTTAATTGCAAGTGTGATTATCCGGCTGGAGGAACCTGTGTGGGCTGATGAAAGGCGTTTGGGTTCATATTAGAGGCCGATCACGGGCGCTGACAAAGCCTCTGGAGGAGACGAGGTAATTGCAGGAGGACCATTATCATCCCTCATATTGCAATAAGGGAAAATGATGTCGTCCGACAGGCTGCCCCCCCGCCCCCCCAAGCAGAAAGACTGGATGGGCGCTGGTCAGTGGTGGATCATCGTCCCCGTGACCAGACTTGTCCTGTTTGAGGGGAATTATCGTCCACCGGCCATGAGTTGGTCGTCGTTACGTCACCTCTGTGAACTCTGGGACGTGTCTCACAGGGACACTGCTGGGGACAGGACAAGACAGTGAGACATGAACACCAGCTGAGGAGCAAAGACTGCGGGATGCGTCCGTGGGACGTTAGTGGTGGATGTGTCCTCAGCATCTCCGTGTCTCCTCCGTCCTCAGAGGACACACACCTGCTCTGTGACACAAGGACAAGGTGACTGACCATGCGTGGCGCTGTTGAATAATTGGACGGAGATGTAAATTGGAGGTGTGGATGCTGTGCACTCGTGCAGGAGACAGGTTGAGCTCTGAAGGAGAACGAGGCCGCGCCAGAGGAACGGGAAGGTGACAGGAATTAACCGGAACACAACAACAAACAGGTGATTCAGTAGAGACGAGTGTGGAGGAGGACGACGTGCCCCCGTGGACAGGGGCCGGAGCTGGACCCGACATGGTGCTGAGAGTGTGCGTGTGTGTTTGTGTGCATGTTGAATCGGCACCAACGCGTCCTCTGGGCCGTCAGGGGGTGAACGGGTCACATGATCACAGGTCAAGAGGTCAACAGCTCCTGTAACCACGGTGACAAGCACAACCGAAACAGAAAAAGCAAGAGATGACGTGTGTGTGATGATGGTGATGATGATGGTGGTGATGATGAATGAAGATGATGATGGTGATGATGATGAAGATGATGATGATGGTGATGATGATGAAGATGATGATGATGGTGATGATGGTGATGATGATGGTGATGATGATGGTGATGATGATGAAGATGATGATGATGAATGAAGATGATGATGAAGATGATGATGATGGTGATGATGATGGTGATGATGGTGATGATGATGATGATGAAGATGATGATGAATGAAGATGATGATGGTGATGATGATGGTGATGATGGTGATGATGATGATGGTGATGATGGTGGTGATGATGGTGGTGATGATGGTGATGATGGTGGTGATGATGGTGGTGATGATGATGGTGATGATGATGGTGATGACGGTGATGATGATGATGATGGTGATGATGATGAATGATGATGGTGATGATGGTGGTGATGATGGTGATGATGATGGTGATGATGGTGATGATGGTGGTGATGGTGGTGATGATGGTGATGATGATGGTGATGATGATGATGATGGTGATGATGATGAATGATGATGGTGATGATGGTGGTGATGATGGTGATGATGATGGTGATGATGGTGGTGATGATGGTGATGATGGTGATGAATGATGATGAAGATGATGATGATGATGAATGAAGATGATGATGAATGAAGATGATGAAGATGATGATGATGGTGATGATGGTGATGATGATGAAGATGATGATGATGAATGAAGATGATGATGGTGATGATGATGCTGATGATGGTGATGGTGATGGTGATGATGATGATGGTGATGATGATGGTGATGATGGTGGTGATGATGGTGGTGATGATGAATGAAGATGATGATGGTGATGATGATGAAGATGATGATGATGGTGATGATGATGGTGATGATGATGAAGATGATGATGATGAATGAAGATGATGATGGTGATGATGATGCTGATGATGATGATGGTGATGATGATGGTGATGATGGTGGTGATGATGGTGGTGATGATGATGGTGATGATGGTGGTGATGATGGTGGTGATGATGAGATGATGATGGTGATGATGGTGGTGATGATGGTGATGATGATGGTGATGATGGTGATGATGGTGGTGATGATGGTGATGATGGTGGTGATAATGGTGATGATGGTGATGATGATGAATGATGATGAAGATGATGATGATGAATGAAGATGATGATGAATGAAGATGATGATGGTGAAGATGATGAAGATGGTGATGATGGTGATGATGATGAAGATGATGATGATGAATGAAGATGATGATGGTGATGATGATGCTGATGATGGTGATGCTGATGATGGTGATGATGGTGTGATGATGATGGTGATGATGGTGGTGATGATGATGATGATAATGATGATGGTGATGATGATGAATGATGATGGTGATGATGGTGGTGATGATGGTGATGATGATGTGATGATGGTGATGATGGTGGTGATGATGGTGATGATGATGATGATGGTGATGGTGATGATGATGAATGATGATGGTGATGATGATGGTGATGATGGTGGTGATGATGGTGATGGTGGTGATGGTGATGATGGTGGTGATGATGCTGATGGTGATGATGGTGGTGATGATGGTGATGATGATGGTGATGATGATGAATGATGATGAAGATGATGAATGAAGATGATGATGGTGATGATGATGGTGATAATGATGAAGATGATGATGGTGATGATGATGATGGTGATGATGATGTGATGAAGGTGTAACACCCTCCATCACTAGTCTCTGTGACCTCTGATTGGAGGAAACATTTCATATCAATTCTTAATGGAATGGAAGCTGATCTTCCCCCGGCGTTCTCCTCCGTTCTCCTCCATTCTCCGTTCTCCTCCGTTCTCCTCAGCTCTCCTCCATTCTTCTCCGTTCTCCTCTATTCTCCTCCGTTCTCCTCAGCTCTCCTCTGTTCTCCTCCATTCTTCTCCGTTCTCCTCTATTCTCCTCCGTTCTCTGTTCTCCTCCGTTCTCCTCCATTCTCTGTTCTCCTCTGTTCTCCTCTATTCTCCTCCATTCTCCGTTCTCCTCCGTTCTCCTCTATTCTCCGTTCTCCTCCGTTCTCCTCTATTCTCCGTTCTCCTCAGTTCTCCTCCATTCTCCTCCATTCTCTGTTCTCCTCCGTTCTCCTCCATTCTCCGTTCTCCTCCGTTCTCCTCCATTCTCCGTTCTCCTCTATTCTCCGTTCTCCTCCGTTCTCTGTTCTCCTCCGTTCTCCTCCATTCTCCGTTCTCCTCCGTTCTCCTCTCAGCTCTGCATGCTACACATTGCTAATGCTATCCCAGTTAGCTGGAGGAAGAACAACGTGTCATTGGAGAAGAAGAAGAAGAAGAAGAAGAAGCAGCGTCTGAATGGATGTACCAGCTCAAAGTGACCTTTGACCTGTGACAGACGTCCTCAGAATCATTGTGAAGCTGTTTCATATGAAACCAAACCGATTCAGGCGACATTCAACTGAATACGATTGAACTTGTGTGTGTGTGTGTGTGTGTAAACATTAATCGAGTTGTGTGTGTGTGTCAATGTAAATGAGATATATATGTTTGTGTAAGTGTGTGAGTGTGTGTGAGAGACAATGTGTGTGTATAAATGTGTGTGTGGTGGAGCGTTGCAGCACCAGGCTGCAGTTCAGTGATAAGCAGTGATGAGTGAGCACTTACTGTGTGTGTGTGTCTGGGGGGGTGGCACCCATCTCCACACAAGATACACACACACACACACACACACACACACACGCTCTCCATGTGTGACAGCGGAATGAGAGCGGCTGCACACTGGTTGACTCTGATGTGGTGCATTGCCGCCGCTCTGTGCCATGAGCAGCCGCCATCACCCCCCCCTCCACAGGAAATGAACATCTCTCTGAGTCGGCCTCTGCATGTATCCCTTTGAATTAAGGCGTTAACCTGCTTCCTGCTCCCGCCGTTGCCAGCGTGCGGCGCTACAGTCCACTGACACATGGGCTGAGACGCAGCAGAACGCGTTGGCGTGTGAGCGGTGCGTGATGTCATGTGAGCGGCGTGTGATAGCGTAGCGTGATAGCATAGCGTGATAGCGTAGCGTGATAGCGTAGCGTGATAGCGTAGCGTGATAGCGTAGCGTGATAGCGTAGTGTGATGGTGTGTGACCGGTACATGATGGCGTTGCGAGCAGAGAGGCCGTGAAGTCTCTTGGCAGTGAGGTCACACGTCTACTTCTCCTTGTGTTTCCTCAGACCCATCGAGGGGGTTGAGATGAACATTTGAGTAGAAATGAAAAGAACTTTCTCCGTCTTTTAATTTGACTTTCCGCAGCAAGTAAAGTTTTAATGACGTGCAAGTCGGAGGTGCGAGCTTGTTGAAACTTCAGACTCATCACAGGTGAACTTTGATTATCTGCCTGCCAGCCTGGAACTTTATTTCTGCAGGGGAAGCTTCACTGGTTCACAGTTCCACCTGCTGCACACACACACACACACACACACACACACACACACACACACACACACACACACACACACAGATCCACTGATCCTATTTTTCGAATGGAAGGAAACACTGAGCCTTTTCGAAACCACCTACTACATAGTACATACTACCGCAGTGTAAAGTGCATACTACATACTACATACTACCTCAGTATACACTGCATACTACATACTACCGCAGTGTAAAGTGCATACTACATACTACATACTATCTCAGTATACACTGCATACTACATACTACCGCAGTGTAAAGTGCATACTACATACTACATACTACCTCAGTATACACTGCATACTACATACTACCGCAGTGTAAAGTGCATACTACATACTACATACTACCTCAGTATACACTGCATACTACATACTACCGCAGTGTAAAGTGCATACTACATACTACCTCAGTATACACTGCATACTACATACTACCGCAGTGTAAAGTGCATACTACATACTATCTCAGTATACACTGCATACTACATACTACCGCAGTGTAAAGTGCATACTACATACTACATACTACCTCAGTATACACTGCATACTACATACTACCGCAGTGTAAAGTGCATACTACATACTACATACTACCTCAGTATACACTGCATACTACATCCTGAATGGTGGATTCAGTATTTCAGTTCTAGCAGATTGTTCACAAAACACAATGTAACCAGGAGTTTCAGAATACATTTCTCATGAGCTAGCAGCAAAAAAAATCTTGAAAGCATTAAAAGCTGAGTTAGTTTTCATCATTTAGATTGTTTTTATGTCCTTTAATTAAGTTACAAAATAATTAAAGCAGGACATCAGAGATGAGGAGAGCCACAGATAAAGCAGCCAGGAATACCGCCGTGATGGCCGGTCAACATTTGTCGTCATCCTGGGGAAGAGAGAGAGTGATCCGGTGAACTGGGACGTCCTCTGATTGGTCCCTACAGAAAGAGGGAGGTCCTCGTCCTCTGATTGGTCCCTACAGACAGAGGGACGTCCTCTGATAGGTCCCTACAGAGAGACAGAGGGACGTCCTCCAATCGGTCCCTACAGACAGACAGAGGGACGTCCTCCAATCGGTCCCTACAGACAGAGGGACGTCCTCTGATAGGTCCCTACAGACAGAGGGACGTCCTCCAATCGGTCCCTACAGACAGACAGAGGGACGTCCTCCAATCGGTCCCTACAGACAGAGGGACGTCCTCTGATAGGTCCCTACAGAGAGACAGAGGGACGTCCTCCAATCGGTCCCTACAGACATCGTTCTCATTATCATCTTCAAATGATGTCCATCACTCTGGTCTTCTGACCTTTGACCCCCATAGAAAACAGACACTCAGATGAAAACAAACACAAATAATCTGACTTGAACTCGTCAGACGTTCTATCACATCATATTAAAGACTTTACACTCCTAATCTGGTTCAAATCAAATTTATCAGTGAGTGTAAATGAGCCCAGAGTGGAGGTCAGAGGTCAACCACAGCGACTGCAGCTGGAGTTAAATGAACGAGAGAACGAACGTGGAGCGGGAACAGGACGTGGAGAATCACTGGAGAATTTACATGATATCAGAATAAAAGCAGACGCAGGCGATAGTCACGTCCGAGCTGAACCAGAGTGAAGTTGTCGCCGCGTCAGCGCACACTGAACAAGTTCCTGTCGGCCGCGCCACACACACACGACCACACACACACACAACCACACCGTTCACCGGTTCCGTTCCTCACACCGGTCCGTTCCTCACACCGGTCCGTTCACCGGTTCCGTTCCTCACACCGGTCCGTTCACCGGTTCCGTTCCTCACACCGGTTCTGTTCCTCACACCGGTCCGTTCACCGGTTCCGTTCCTCACACCGGTTCCTTCCGTTCCTCACACCGGTTCCGTTCCTCACACCGGTCCGTTCACCGGTTCCGTTCCTCACACTGGAAGGAACTCGACTGTGGGTTCTACTTGGACAAGTGGAAACAAGGCGGTTGTATAAGAAAAGTCAAAGTCACCTTTACTGTCAAGTACGCTGTATATGTGTGATGAAACGACAGACCTCTCAACACGCGGTGTAAACGGTACAAAAAAGTACAAATAGTACATAAATGAACTAGTACTAACTGTAATATAAATAGTGTCATAAATGAAGAACTAACTGGATAAATACATTAAATGTAACTGAACCATTAAGTGGGAAAAATAGAACATGAACATGAATTCATCTCATCATAAACCCCTCACACACACACACACACACACACACACACACACACACACACACACACACACACACACACACACACACACACACCCAGGGGGCAGATGAAGTGTCCAGTGGAGAAGAGGATGGACAGAGTCCAGCAGCAGCAGGTTGGACTGATCGTTAATGAGTTATTCTAATCTGTGTGTGTGTGTGTGTGTGTGTGCGTGTGTGTGTGTGTGTGTGTGTGTGTGCTCTCCTCTCAGAGAGATGACATCTGTTTTCCCTGAAGATCTCTTGAACCACAAACAACTTTGTGGGACACAACCGTGTTGGACGGTGTCCCGGGGCCGCTTCCACAAAGACTCCGTTCCTCCTCCGACGTCCTGGAGAACGTCACCGCTGAAGGTCCTCGGTCCTCAGAAGAGACGTCGGTGACAGATTGAAGCGACGGAACAGCTGCATGTAGCATTAGCTGTTAGCATCGGCTGGCACCGGACCCACGTGACGTTCGTCTACGTCTGAAGTCACGTCTCCGTCCGTGGGACGATCATAAGACGTCAAACGTGCGTGAAGATCCACGTTTCAAATCACGTTGACACAGAAATAAAACGACACATCACAGCCGTTTCAGCGATGACGAACAAACTCGTTTCCAAATGTCGACGTCCGTCGTCAGCCGCGGCCCAATATCACCATGACGATCGTCTCCATGGACTTAACAGTCTGTACAATACTACATCCCCTGACCTCTGACCCCCGGTCAGGGTGAGGAAAATCTGAAACCTCAGGGAGGAGCTCAGAGAGAGGGGACCGCCCCCCCGGATGGAAGGACCAGCAGCAGGTGTTGACTGTTCAGACAATGATTGACAGGTTCAGAGACTGTCCTCCATGTCGCTCCAATCACTAATGGGGGGAGTCAGACCGTTCACACATTTTCCATCTGAGCGGCTCCTAATGGGAGGGGGCGGGGCCTCTGCCAGCGTCTGCTGATGAACCATCTTGTTTCTTCCTCGTCCGTCAGACTGACGATCTTCTGCCTCAACGGCTCGTTAGCTTCAGACCTGAACCGACATCCTGCAGACGACGTGTACGAGTCAGAGTCAGCTGATCGTCTGCGTGTGTGTGTGTGTGTGTGTGTCTCTGTTTCGTTTGTTTCTTTTAGATTTTTTTTTTCATCAAATTCAATCTCAGACTTGAAGAACTGGATGTTTTTTTTAACCTTTTTAGTAAAATGTAACTTTGGGGCTGGAATGTTTCTTCTTCTTTGACCCTGACCCCTGACCCCTGACCCCTGACCCTCTGGTCTTTCCAGGAGTCACTGACCTCATCCAGAGGAGAGTGCCCCCTGTGGTCTTTTCAGACATTGGTTTGTCTCAGTGAGGTCG
>CAAKHB010006184.1:0-14954 GCA_901007665.1 Aeoliscus strigatus | reverse complement strand
CTGTAGTTACTACAATCTCTGTACATCACCCTTGTTATAAATTGGTACCAGGACACTCTTCCTCCACTCATCAGGCATCTTGTTACTGTCTAATATTTTGTTAAACAACCTAGTCAGAAAATCTACCGACACTTCCCCTAAACACTTCCATACCTCCACTGGTATGTCATCTGGACCAACTGCCTTGCCACTCTTCATCCTTTTTAAAGCTTTCCTGACTTCATCCTTTCTAATCTGATCAACCTCCTTCCTAATCATTTCTGGCTCCTCATTCCTACGTTCCCTATCGTTTTCTTCATTTAACAATTCCTCAAAGTATTCTTTCCATCTCTTCAACACACTTTCCTCACTGGTGATGACACTTCCTTCTCTGTCCTTAATCAACCTAACCTGCTGTACATCTTTCCCAGCCTGATTTCTCTGCCTCGCCAACCTGTACACCTCCTTTTCCCCTCCCTTTGTATCTAACCTCTCATACAACTCCTCATATGCCTTATGTTTGGCTTTGGCCACTTCCCAAAAAGTAAATTAAGTTATAAGTTACTTTAAACTCCCGCTAGTATCTCAAAAAAGTAAACAAAGCATGGAGTCATTATTGAACTGCAAAATTGTTTCATCTTTTTTTCATCTTATCATCATCTTTTCATCTTATCTTATTGATATGTAGCAGTGCATGCCACTTGTTCTCATTTAGCAAAGGTAAACTCATGTCCCTGTTAAAGGGTACAGCACAGCAGAGCAAACACTGTTTAGAGAACCTAATGAGTTCTGAATAGAAGTGCTGCTCTGGCAAATGAACAGCAAATGAGCCAGCAGATTCTGTTTCTGTATGAGAGAAACACTGACGAGTAGATTTGCGTGACTAAACGCAGTGATGAGTATGTCAGAAGAGTCATTGTGCACAATTGATAGTTTGTGATCAAATATAAGGGGGTAAGGAATGACAGACTTACACTAAAGAGATGCTGACCACTGAATGAGTGAGAGTGGGGAAAGATAAATGAGCTGGAGGAGAACAGTCTGATCAGGACTCAAAACTGCTCTAGTAATCCATATAAGTCTTTAGGGAATTCATTTTGTTGCATGTGAACATGTCTGATTTAACAACCTGTTAATTTGTTCAGTGAAATAACCTCCTTGGCAGAGGTAATAATAAATTACCTATAAGAAACGCTACTGCTTGTTAAGCAGATGACTTCAGAATCTTCAGAGCACTACTCGTCAGCGGTTTGTCGACCTACACACTGAGCTTTTTCTTCCTTATCCAACAGGTCATTAACTTACTGCTGCAAGATGATATCGTACATTCATCATCAGAATGCCTGGAAGAATTTGTTTCTGTTCTAACAGGAGACAAATTCAACCAGCTGGTTGAATTATTCTCCAGTTCTTTCCACAGACTGGAGAGAACTGCAAGTTTAGAGAGGAATGCTTTGAGTGGACACAATACATTCTGTCTCACACACACATGCAAGGACAAAATCACTGCATGCACACACGTGCAGTCACACAGTCTGTAAGAGGTTCTTACTTGCTTTTGTCTACAGAATGATTGATAGAGCTTTCACCGCAACACACAAGCTGTTAAGTCATACTGATTGCCTTGTATGTATGTTTGTGTGTGTGCACGTGTTTCTTATTGCCACTGCTGAGAAGGAAATGCTGCACATTTTTGGTGGTGTTTCAATTTACAAGCAGTTTCCAAAGTTGCACGTGGTGTGAGAGTGTGTATCTAAGAAATTATATGCTGACTGGATAATGTTTGCGTGAGCAGGTGAATGTGTGGGTGATGCATTTGTGCCTCTTTCAGACTCACACTACATATTACATTTAAAGTTACAATGCCATTTTTGAAGGATGACTTGTGCCACTCTGTGACTTCAAGCCTGAGAAATACACACACACACACACACACACACACACACACACACACACACACACACACACACACACACACACACACACACACACACACACAAGGATGGCTCTTCACAGATGACTGCACAGAAATAGTGACAAAGAAAAAAAAAAGAAGGAAGAGAGACAGGATGAAAGAAGAAACATAATGCCGGTGGATTTGTGTGTGTCTGTGTGTGTGTGTGTGTGTGTGTGTGTGTGTGTGTGTGTTTCCCCATCTGTATTTCAAATTACCATTGAAAAAATGAAGAATGTGAATAAAAATTCATCACATTCACGTCAAAGAAACACATTTGGAATCTAGAAACAAGGTTATTGGCTGACAAATTTCCTTTGTGTCTTTTAATATTGGACATATTGTATATTTCCATTCCAGGGCAAAAGCAGAGAAATGTAAAGCAATGTAATGACATGTTTCTCATCTATTTTAAACCTTTACATTAGCAACACATTTGGCGTTTTACAGAGATGCCAAGAAACAGATGTTATTCAGGCTCAAATGATTAGTCAGAAGGTTCTTGAGGGGTAGAAGTGGTTTTATTTTTTTTCAGACCACTGAACCGTCACTGGAAGTCTTTTCAATCTCAGTCCGATATGAAGGTTTCCTGAAGCAAACAGACCAGAGGTTCAGAGCAGAAAGAAACATGCACTATCAAATGGCAATTTTCTGAGGTCATGGCCATCAAATTTAAGCGAAAACCTCTTTTCCACCATTTTGTCATTAGATGGAATCATTAAAGGAGTATTTCTACATTCCATAAATGTGTGTTTGCTTCCATATTCCATAATAGATGCATGAAAGCATGTTACACCACAGAATATGACCATTTGTATGTTGAAAATATATATGAATCACGATGTAAATATTTATACTTGCTATATTTAGTCAGTATTCAGACCCAGAGTGACTCATGACTAATGTTTTAATTTTTAAATGGAATATGCAAAATGTTAAAATAAGACAGGTATCACAGACAAGTATATCAGACAATTATCGCTGAAATAATAGGGAATATACTGTATATGTTATCATCTTTGTTTGTCGCTATGCCATGTATTTTGCTTAGGCCTCACTGCTTAAAATATCATCATCATCTGGCTTAAACTAGTTTGCTTTGTCCTTGTACTCTGTCAGCTATGCACTACAGGATAGTGTTACCTGGTGCGTCACTATCTTGTACAAAATGTTCACGCCTACTAAACAATAAAAGATGCCTATGCAGAAGGAGGCTTCAGAGTTTCTCTGAGACAGCCCTGAGCTGTGTTAGACCGACTCTCCTTCTGCATAAGCTCAGTATACTTAAGGTCCTGTTGCTTGTGTGATTCTTTAAGTGTCAGAGGGAAGAAAACCCTGACAACAAGAGTTTCCTGAACTCCCCCCTCCCAGAGAAAATGGTCTAAATAACCTTTACATAAGCAGTGACTTAAGACAGGGATGGTAAAAATAAAATCACAAGAGGAGGAGGAAAACTATGACGTTATGCCGTTCACAAATAATTCGCTCGAAAAAACTGTACTGAATCACTGACAGAAAAGAATCATTCATTTCACAGTTCAGCTGAGTGTAGAAGTGAACTACCGCGGGTAGTGGTGTTTTGCAAACTGACATGAAAGCATATATTTTTCTCCAGTTCCTGTCCTAAACCACTCCCAGGCGGTCAACTCTGCATCAGTCCCAGCTGCTGTGTTTACAAACGTACAGTACTGATTGGCTGTGGATGGATTTAAACACTGAACATGAGTCCTTAGGAATCTTCAGTGGTTTAAAACAGGGGTGTCGAACTCCAGTCCTCCAGAGCCGCATATCCAGCAAGTTTTAGATATCACCCTGCTCCTACGGGCCTGACTCAAATCAGCAGCTGGTTACCAGGCCTCATCAGAAGTTCACAGAGACTGCTTCAGGTGAGGAAGGAGCAGGGTGACATCTAAAACATGCAGGATAGTCTGCCCTCATACACTGCAGTTTGACACCCCTGGTTTAAACTGACAGAGATCAATGGCTAATTGCATATCAGTTATTAATATTGTGGTGATCTTAGGTTCTTGTTAGAAAACTCACCTCTGTGCACCACTGGATTTCAGAAAACATAGCTCTTTATTATGTTCTGACACCAACAAGCACATGAATGAAAGGTCATTACCCAAACACATAACCTCACTTATGGTGTCAAGTTCTTATTTCCTAACTGTAATTATAAATTAAATTTAGACCATAATCAATGAGGCAGTAACATCGACAATCGCAAAACTGCAGAGGATAACATTCCTGGTGATTTAAACAGAATTAATGTTCAAACTGTCAGGCACACTGCAGCAAAGCATGCTGGGAAACATCTCACATCCATCCTCAACCAACCCAACCGCTACACTATGTAGAACATGTTAAACTCTGCGTTCATTAATTGATGAAATTTCCAGAAACATTGGACTAGAATATTATTACTATTTGTGTATATCATCCTGTTAATGTCCCATACTATAAACTCTACATTTCTATCTACTAACTCATTATCCACAACAACACTTTGACTCACAAAGAAGCTGCAAGGATATATATTCAGGAACATATCACAACAAGACCATATCTGACTCACCACTATCCTAAAAACGAAGGTGATGTATTTTAGTTTATTCTTCCCTCTTCCACTGCGAAACTGGTCTTCACGTCCTGCGTTTTTTGTCAGCCTGTAAAACGTAATTTAACCTAATATTACCACTGAGCATCTTTTATATCTTTTATATTGATCCACCTCTTCTATTCTTCCTCTTTAATGCAGTGGGTCTCCTTGTCTCCTTGCAACCCTGGTTACTATATCCACCAGCGAGATGACAGCAGGCATTTTAAGTGTGACTGATGCTTCGCATTTATTAAATAGATGCCAATAAATGTTGGAAATAAATAAATAGGGAGAATTTAAATTGAAAATTAAAACAAATAAAAAGGAACAGAACAAATGAGTTGATCTATAAAGGTCAATTTATAACGTTTTAAAAGGTATTTTATTTTCCATTGAAAATAATAAATGTGCCTTTCTGAGTTGTGATGGACACACAAGTGACACGGGACGTTCACGTGATGGACTGGAGCAAATCAGCTGCTGACAACGGCATGCGTGTAACTAGCATGTTAGTCTGTCTTTCCGGAGCAAATGGACAGCGAGACGGCCATGAATCAACTTCACTTTTGCACCTTGATAACGTGCTTCTACGATAGAAAATTCCTTTCTTCAACCATTGCTGGATTGAGAGTAGTGCGCGCAGTGTGCGCAGTGTGTCTGGTGGCGTGAAATACGTGACGGGCAGTGTTTATTCGACGACATAAGTAGCAATGATGCGAACTCGTAATGTAAGTTGCTTTCGCTAAAGCTCCAGTTGAAAGCATGTCATTGAACTCCCATGTCCTTGTGTTTTCCAAAGATAGAACCTGGATGGAAGACCGTGTGTTCAATTTGTACGAATAAAAAAATTGAATTCCCACATTTACCCTGTTCCTGGTCATTGTTTTTTCTCTGTCGATTGCATGCACGCATCTGTGCTATCTAGCGCATAACATTAGTTGAACAGATTTAAAGGCTGAATAATTCACTCAGTCCAAATGAGATCTCCCTGGCCTTAATGAAGATATTAACGAGACTTCATAAACCTAGAGATTGCTGCTTCACACCTATACTGACCCCTTCCTCCAACACTACACACACACTGACATGTATTTGCACACACTGATGCACACGCACATAATCATGCTAAATCACAATCAAAGCTGTACATAAAATATAGATGTGTATACTTTCTGTGGTTCTCCATGAGGTTTCTGCCTTTTTCCCCCTGTTACAAGGGTTTTTTTCCTCACCCTGACTGAGGGTCTCAAGGACAGAGGGTGTAGTACCGTGCGGACTGTAAAGTCCATTGAAACAATTGTAATTGTGATGTTGGGCTATACAAATAAAACTTAACTGAACTGAAGTGAACTTTATAATGCAAATGTATTTAAGACCAGGGAGAATTCACAGAAGCATGTGGAACAAAAGTGGACCTGGGTGGGAATTGGTTGATGAAGTTTTACCATGAAGAAGTATTTTTTTTTTCTTTTTAAAGAGGCCACTAAGGCCACCTGCTCCTGTGTCCCTTTATTTCTCTTCAGGGCTTCTCCCTCTGGCTTCCCTGTATAAATCTGCATGTTTTATCTGTACGGTTAAACAGTCTCATACAGACACTCTTGTTCTACACAGTGATTGCTGCCAAATTCTTACTACTGTCCGGGTCATTAGACCCAGTGGCCCTCAAGAATATCTGGAAACTATAGCGACTCTGTTGATCTAAGAGTCTCAACACCCTAAAGATGTTTAATCTACTTCCCTCCTGACCTGCAGCTACCTGTGAGTAGGAATACATGGAAATGTATTTTGTCCATCTCTCTTCAGGTCATCTCTGAATACCCTCCTTATACTCCTCCTCTCAAGGTTATTCCAGAATGAGAGCCTTCTTTTTAAAAGGGCTCTTTAGCACATAGGGTTTTTCTGCCACCATGTCTTCCTCTGCAGGATCTGGCCCAGGTTTGGACTTTAGTGTGGATGAATTTTAGACCACCAGGTTTGACATCTGTGACCATTAATTAGTGATATATTATGGACCAGTGTGTGCTAGAGCAGATACTCTCTATACTCTCATAGTTCTAGTTTCAAATTCGATCATCTGTTGTGTTTGAAATAAGCCTCAAAATGGGCATCAACCAAATAGAACTGTCTTTCGGAATGCTGTTGCATGTGGATATAAATGTGAATTTGCTCCTCAAAGAAGCTACTGCAATATAGATGTGAATGAGGTGTAATAAGTTATAGAAGCATCATATACTGATTACTGTTGTGGAGTATTTTTAAACTTGTATTTTTTTGTAAATGCTAACATTTGTATATTCATGAGGCTGTATGCACCAATTGACAGTCAACCAGCAGAGTGTCTGTCTTTCAATGATGTTAGCCTTACTCATCATTATTGTTTTAAAGACATTCTATAACTGAAGCCAGCAGAGAGGATAAGCTTCTGAAGCCGCTCATCCTCCTGACACACACACACACACAGGCACCAGTCGAAGGCAGATGAATACGAACACAGAGTGCAGAGTGTTAAAGCATGCTGACTCCATGATTTTGACTTGTCTACTTCCTGAGGAATACTAAAGGAATGTGACCACAAAGAGATTCTGAATTAATGTCTTTTTTAAAATGGCTTATACATATGTGTGTGTGTGGTGTGTGAGTGTGTGTGTGTGTGTGTGTGTGTGTGTGATACTCAAGCAGCTGATACCTTCTTTCTGCTGTCTGATTAAATCCCTCTTTAACCATATTAATAGCCTTGGCCAAGATAACCAATACGATGACATTAATCCATCGTTCTATACACTTAGTCGCTCTTTACAGAGTGCACTGTGTTCCAGTAAGTACTCACTACTGTCAGATTAAAACATTCTGTATAATAGTAGCATGATGGTGCCTGGAGTGTGTGTCTGCTCTGCAGAACATCAAATGATGTTGCATAGTTAGTTGGAGTTATTTTAATTTCAGACTAAACCATTAGTGGACTTATACTATGGTTCAGGAATCTTTATATGAATATTTTATTGGTGTAAATTTTATATTCATTTAAGCTTTAGTTGCTTTAAAGTCTAATCGTTTGTTTATGACACTTGGGTTATTTCCTCCTCTCATGTATATTGATGTATTTTTGGAACACTCACCCAGTCCTGAGGTTGTTCATCTGTGTCTAGTTTATGGCAGACCATTGCTGTTGGACAAATAATATGACAAATTAGTTTTGAATTGTTGTAAGTGCGCACATTTCTGTTCCATGTCAAGATAATCTATGTCTGCCTTGGAAAAACTAAGCCAACAGTTAAAGTGTCTTTATTGCCATTCTCTATAAACATGATGAATGAAATATCAGATTCATTCACTCTAGCAGCAGAAAAACATTTTTACATGTCACACACATACAGTCCACTTAGCAGTTCTTACATTGTGATGCATTGTGGTGATACACTAGTGCTGATGTGTTGCATTTTTAAAGTGCAGCACGGTGCCTACAGATGAGGTATTTGGAGGTTCAAACAACAATAACAGGTATGTTAGCTGCCTGTGCTGTCTCCTATTTGTGCTATTACAAGATGTAGATGTAAAGTTCTAATAATTGTAGATGTAAAATTGTGTACTATTTGCTGTTAACAGTGCAAGGTTTACCACGGTGCTGATGGGTCACAAATGGCATGAAAGTCAATATTCTGTACAGCTCCTGTCCTGCAAGCAAGCTTCCAAATGAGTTAATCACCTCTGTCAGTGCCTTCTTTCGTGGTTTCATTGTCAGACCCTTAAAGTCATATTAAAATGACTTGATTGGCTTAGTGGCAATCTTATTAAACCTCTTCATCCTAATTCACTAATGTGCTTAAGCATCATTGAGGTGAGCCATTCATGGAGTTAAATTGTGTTGTCAATCACTGCTGTCATTAGAAATTAGAACTGATGGACACACACACACACACACACACACACACACACACACACACACACACACACACACACACAAACACCCAAATACAACAAGCAGTGTGTTTGTTCACCCATACATGATTAGTGAATTGATCTACAACATGTAATCACACCTTCTGACAACAACTCTGAGGGGGGCAGTTTACCCAGAATAAATTAATTCCAGCTTCTATGATTTCCATGTGTAGATTTTTGGTGTAGGATCCTGAATGTCAGGAGGTAGGTGAAAGAGGTGTTCAAATTCACCTTCAGGCAACCTTTGGCAGCAAACTCTGTAGAACCAACCCCCATCCCTCGCCAACACATGGGCCAACTACTCATCTTTTAGCAAAGTAAATTACCTGGACCTGTATACTGGAATCTCAATGTGGTGGTGCGGTAATGCTGGAGACTTGTATGAAATACACATCAGTTTGACTTGTGTACGTTTTCATAAGACTGCAAAGCAGCAGCAGAAGATACACCTTATTGATCCCTGTTTGAGAAATTCTCTTGCTGCATCAGTGAACATTCACACAAAAACTGGAGAACTAACAGTGAGCAGTACAGACACACAAACGCTGGAGAACGAACCGCATACAGTACAGACAAGGAGCAAACAGGCAATCGGGCAAAATCAGCCCCAAACCAATCATTAGTTCTTTCTTGCCAGGTTTCCAATCGGGAGAGAAAATTCATTAGTTCACTTGTCAAATTTAGATCACCACAATCACGTTATCAGGTTTTATTGAATTGATGTTCTGAATTTTGATTTATTTTCCTTGTCTGTTCGAATTTCGAGGCCCTGGCAACATAAACACAATGATGAACATAAAGAATGTTAAATAGTTGTGTAGCTACAACTACAGCTACATAGGATTTGCTACAACAAAGCGGTTTGCTAGTTGTAGTCTCCAAAATAAAAGTGTAAAACTTGGTTTAACTCTAGGCACTAATACTCAACCTTAAGATGCACAACTTGGTTATGAGAAAAGAAAACAAAGGCTAAGCTGAACGAACGTGCGGCAAAAACTTGAAGAATTCTGTAGGAGCGAAGGTACCGAACTCTGGTAAAAGAAAAAGGAGTGCTCAAGGAAAAATGTTGGAAAATGACTGGTTGTAGTGAAAAAAATGACTGCTCTGAAAATGGTCTGCTCGTAGGACAAAGGGTGTGCTGTCCTTTTATCATGGGAAGAGATGGTTTCATATAACTATAACGTATAAACTGGACATTGACTTGACCAATTCATGCATGGTGATGAGTTATCTAAAACCACCTCTTCCCATGATAAAAGGGCAACACACCCTTTGTCCTACAAGCAGTCATTTTCAGAGCTGAGCATTTTTCCTTGAGCACTCCTTTTTCTTTTACCAGAGTTCTGTACTCTCGCTCCTACAGAATACTCAGCCTTCGTTTTCTTTCTTCGTAACCAAGTTGTGCCTCTTAAGCTTGAGTATTAGCGCCTAGATTTAAATCAAGTTTTTACACTTTTATTTTGAAGACTACAACTAGCTAACCGCTTTGTTGTAGCAAATCCTATTTTTCTTCTTTTATTTTTACGGGTTTTAGATTCTTGTTTTAGAGTATCACGAACGCCTAGCCTACGTTTCAATCCTCTCCACAAACCAGGAAAATTTTTTGTCAGATCGTTACCAGAACTTTTGACCCAATCTCTGAGCCACCTGCAGTCCAAACTGCATCTGAAACCTCCAGCACCATCAGCCAATCACCAGCTAAGGAACCGCTGATGAGTTGCACTAAGTCGCTGATCAGGAAGCGCCATCGGCAAGACCAAACATCTGGAGAACACAACGCTGTTCAAGGACAACCTTCTTTGGAGACGTCGCATGCAGAATCCAGCATCACTGGGTCCCAGCCTCAGCTCCTGAAGTCAAGTAGTCTGTTACATCTTTGAGCTGCTCATAAGAGTTGATGTCAAAAGTGCAGTAACTGACACACACACACACACACACACACACACTGCTCATCAGCAGCGATTCTCACTTACGATAGGTTAGTCATTAGTTCAGTTATTAAGGGATTAATAATTGATCAATAACTTTCTCCTATCACCATCACCCAGAATTTAGCTTTTGTCTTCTTTTACGTTCTGTGTCTGTTCTTTGTTTGTCTTGTGATTTGTCATATTATTATTATATGTGTGTTATTAGTGTTTAGTCAATAAATACATATCTTAAAACCTGTTGTTGCCTGTTTCCTTTGTGCGCAGAGACATGATCCATTGAATCTAAAAGATCCCCTATGCTTCCCATGAACAAAAACTGATTTAGATTTAGAAAGAAAGATAAACTTTTGGCGATATCTCCAAATTAAACACTGAAAAACAGAAAAAGGACAATTTAAACATGGGACAGTAAGGGACTTTCTCGAGTTACCAGAAATAGCACACAGAGCAGTGGTGTTTTGTCGGGATTTCAGTGAGCTGAATAAGGATATACTGTGTGCAGGAATTTGAAGAATATATGGCAGAGGGATTTGGCACGTGAATTAAGGGAAGAGGAATGCAAGAGAAAAGTCATGAATTCGGGCAAACATATCAGGCAGGCTTGGGGGAATATTACCTAAAATAAGTTAATACATACAGTAGATTCTATTCTACCCCTAATAGACTCTATCATCTGGGTTCATTGCCTAATAATCTTTGTTGGAAATGTGGAAGAAAGGTGGGACTTTCCTACATGTGTTACGGGAATGTAATTTAATACAACCATTTTTAGTAAAAATAAAGCACCTGGGGAAGGCTCTGAAGATAAAGATTCCTGCTTCACCAAAATTATGTTTACTGTGTGAACACAAATAATGGGAGTGTTATGAAAATATTTATAAAGGTTGGGATGGTCACAGCAACCGGAAATATTCTCAGGTTATGGATAAGTACATCCCCACCAGATTATAAAAAATGGACTGAAACCATAATGATGGGCAGGAAGAGCGAGACAGTTTCTTTCCTACAAGCCTGTAAGAACAACTTGATATGAATAGAGGAGATGGTATAGCTGTGACTAAATACTGTAAATTACTCTCCACTGTCATGTATATGTAGGTACCATATACCTGGGACCCACTGTAACCCCACACAAAGGCACTGTCTCAAACTGTAAAAGAAAAAGAAATAAATCCTTTAAAAAGAATCATGTATTTGTGCAGAGGTCTTTTACTGTGACTCTTAACCTGAATCCTCAGCCAATGGAGAGGTAGAGTAGAGTAATTTGAAGTAATAATGGCAGAGCAATAACAACTCACTAAGAGATAGATAGCTACAGTGCTCCCTTGTGCATTTTAGAAACAGAGCAGAGTGAACACCCACAGGGCCTGATGGCAAAGAGAGCAACACCATTATTCAAACCATTACCTCAGCTAATTGAAGAAACACACACACACACACACACACACACACACACACACACACACACACACAGAGAAAACCATATAGTTCTTTTTATCATACAATGTGCATAGTGCTGCTCTGTTTTCTTATCTTATTTAATTTAAAGTGAAATGTCTCAACTACTGCAAGGATTGTCATGACGACAGATGACAGACACTGTATCTGAAAAACAAAGCTGTCACCCCCCCACACACACACACACACATTTCCCATTAGTTTGAAAGATGATTTATTATTGAAATTAAAATGTTCTGATAATCAATTAATAATATTTAGTCTCCAAAAGTATACAAGGGAATTTTGAGTGAAGTGAAAGGGAAAGAATCAAGTGTACACATTTTGTTTAGGGGTAGCTGTCTATTTTACTTTTCAAGTGCTTGAGATACTACTGCGCCAATATATGGGAATGGGAAAGTATCAAGTAAGCATCAATCGATGAAAACAGAAGACTTTCTGGGCAATTTTATGTTACTGTGAAATTATTCTGAATATTCATATTTTTCTGAAACAATATTAAAGTTCAGCCAACTCTCAGTTGACTGGAAACAATGTAAGGATTAGAATTTGAAATGCTTTGAATATCCTGCATGAAGTGTGTAACTAGCAGGTATGTGAAAACCCTACATTTTATACATGGAGAGTGGATAACAATCAAGCTGAAGAAGGCAACACACACAAACGGAAAAAATAGAAGAGGAACCAACACAGAGGGTGTAGCAATGTGCGGACTGTAAAGTCCATCGAGACAATTGTAAATTGTGACGTTGGTCTATAGAAATTTGAATTGAATTGAACTGAACACAGTGAGATTCCAGGACAGCAAGAGAACTACTTTTAACCTGCTCCCAGTAGAGCTATACGAAGAATGCATTCCTGAAAGGACAGGAAGTCAGTTTCCTTTCTCTTCCTACTTATCTCCCTCCACCTGCTGAGTCACTGTCATACTCTCTACTTGTGTCTGTATCTCCTCCCTTCAAATCTTGTGTCCTGCCTCCATAACAAAATATAATGTGCTGAAAATGACCACTTATAATGTATTTAACATATCTGTTGTATCATTTCTGCAGCCAAACAACTTGGAGATCAGATACATTTAAACAATGTTATTTATGTATGTATTTATTACTTATTGTTTACTTTGGGACCTGTCCTGTCTGACAGTCTGGACATTCAGTATGAGGGAGCCCTTTGTGTCCGACAGTTTTAATCTATGGAGAAGGAGCTGCTTAGACTCTTGTCCTGTTGTAGCGATATTAGTATCACTGGGCAGCATATGAACCTAAAGCTCAGTAGATCCTCGTTCCACACAACAAAAGAAGATACGGACACTGACTGAATTATAAAGGTGAAAGAGTTTATTTCCTAGCACAACACA
This sequence comes from Aeoliscus strigatus, assembly GCA_901007665.1. NCBI lineage: Eukaryota > Metazoa > Chordata > Actinopteri > Syngnathiformes > Centriscidae > Aeoliscus > Aeoliscus strigatus. The sequence goes on along the minus strand of CAAKHB010006184.1, from coordinate 1,731 downwards.
CTAACAGCACAGAAAAGCAAAGGGGGAAAGAGATAAGGAATTAAACTCCAGCAGAGTAAAATGATGGCTATATGTTTAGAGGTGTGTGATGTGTGTATGTCTCATCGAAGATGGTGTAAGAGGGAATAAACTAATGGGTGATTAATGATTCGCTAATCATCAAAGTTTGGAATGTTTAAGGATGAATTACGTCTTGATTCAGTCGTGGGTGTATTAAATTTGGGCGTGTCATGAACCTTCTGACATCAACCTTACGGAGCGCACATGAGTGGAAGCAAGCCTACTTTGAGCCGTCACTGCGTAGGAGCGATGGGCTGGGACCACCGGGGTTTCACCGCTTCTCCAAGTGGATGTCTCTCGGATCCGCTGGTGCGTCTGCGCCGGTCCTCGGTCCTGCCGTGTGTCTCCTAGCAACGCTCAGATGCCGCCGGGTCGCGGAAGCTGTGGTTGAATGGCAGGCAGCTGGAGGCTGCGATCAGCAGTTTCACTGCGAGGCGCTGAGTTGACGGCAAAGTCGTCAACTCAGTCGAATGTTTGTTTAATTTAGAAGGTCTGTGCACTGGCCAGGCGACACAAACTTATAAAAATAAACGTAAGCGACTACAAAAAAGAAAAATGTCAAAAATCATCAAAACAGGGTTACTGTGCCTGTTACTAGTTTCACGTGCAAAAATAGTGAAACTAGGAGTAAAGTCGTTGGAAAAGTTACTGACAAACAAACGAACGATATGTACTACACGAACTTAAAGTTAACCGGTCTCTTTCTCAAACTCAAACAACTAAAAGACATAAAACAACTAAGACTGAAAGACAACAAAAAGACAACGAGACAAAAAGGGAAATCCGCAAAACGAGGGGTGAGGTGCCGAATTTATCCTGGCCAGTGGAGGTACGACCTGGTCAGTGGATGGACAGTCATGTGTTGAATCTACAAGTTAGAGGCGGAGATAATTCTAATTGCTTAGGACAAAGAACTCTAACTTGATTGTAAATTTGGATGGAAAAAAGGTCATACCTTTCCTTATAACACCATGTTCGAGTCTGTGAACGTTATGTTTTAAATGAAGTGCCATTTAAATTAATGAAGTGTGTGACAGTGTTATGCGGGCTGACGCCCGAGGCTGAACCGTCAGCTGGGTCAACGGGCGGTTTATTGCACAAGCAGAAATACAAAAGACACGGTAGAACACAGGCAGAACAAATGACCGAGAAACAAAAAATCGCGCACTGCGGCGGAGTCCAAACGCAAACAGAAAATCGCGCACAAGGGCGGAGAATAAACACGAGAGAGAGAGAAACAAACTGAGGAACACGCACTACGGCGGAGATAAAACACGAGAGAAAGAAACTAACTGAAAATCACGCGGACACGCGGAAACCGGGAAAAAACGGGTACAGAACGAGAGCTCGAGTTTTACGGGAAAGACGGCGGGAGAGTAACACAAGGCACAAGCACAAACAATCTGGCAGTGGAGTGCAGCCAGAGCACGGCTTAAGAGCAGGAGCAATCAGCGCGCCGATGAGAATCAGGTGCGCTGATTGCTCCCAATCAGCCTGGCCACACCTCCACCGCCAGCCAGAGAGAGGAGACACCTGGAATCAAAACAAACCCAACACAAAACAAAACACAACCATGACAGTACCCCCCCCTCAAGGGACGACTCCTGGCGTCCCAACAGGTCTATCGGGGTGGGCCCGGTGGAAGTTACGGATGAGTTGGGGGTCTAAGAT
>CAAKHB010006182.1:12948-28831 GCA_901007665.1 Aeoliscus strigatus | reverse complement strand
CACCAGGGCCAGCTGTGATGGTTTGCAGCACTTTGAGGCTCAGTCTCCAACAGGTGATGGGTAGGGGGGGTGGGGGGGGGGGGTTAGTCTGTTCCAGTCTCTCTTTAACTGTCCGATATTTCACCCCCTTCATGTTTCTCACAGCTTTGTTTTCGTGTTGTCCTTTTTCACTCGTTTCTTTCCATCTGTTTTACTGTTCCATCTGAACCGGCGTCCCGGGATCCTTCGGTTCATCTCCCCCTCACAGCTCTGACCAAAATCAGCCCTGATCAGACTTCAGCACCAAACCCCCCAGTGTCTGAATCCCCACTGACAAAACAAGGCGACTATCCCTTTCGGCGCGGTGAGAACGATTCCACGTGTTTCTGAGGTTCTTTCATGTCAGCTTGAATACGTACGTATGGTCCAGTGAGTTGTGGTGAATGGACCTTTCTCTCTCAGACGTCAGTGGGCCCAAACCTCACCTGCCTCTTTCAGCGATGACCAAACCCAATGCTGAGTCATCACCATCATCTCAGAGTGCTTCAACGTCACAAGACCCCACAGTAAAACCTGGGGAATATCCCTTTAAGAGAGGTGAGTTCCACCAAAGTTGAATTAACATAATATATTCACACCAATAAGATGTTCACATGATAATACATGGATCAGAGGGACGTTGTTAATTCAATTCATCCTGATTAACTTCATTTTTATTGGTTAGTACTTTATCTGTTTACTTTATCTGAAATGTGCTATACAAATAACGTTTTTTAATTTGTATCGTTATTATTATTATCCATGCTTATTGTGGCATACTATTACTATAATAGTATATACTATTAATATTGTTATTATCAAAATAGTTCTTTTTATTGTTGTTCAGTAGGATTACTCTGATATTTTTTTATTTAGTTTTACGTGTTCAAAATAAAGTGCTATTACTAATAAGACCATGATCTTTATATACATAATGTACATATGTAAATATGCATAGAAATGACCCGTCTAGATGATTCTTTTCTGTTTTTCCACCTTAAATTTAGTCCCGGTTCTCAAGACGCCCAGTCCCAGTCTGAAGAGAAGTGTCAGCTTCCCTCAGTCTGCAGGTGAAATCTACTGGACACAAACACTTTCCCTTCTTCTCCTCGTGTTCTCACTGTTTGTTTTTTGTTGGGTTTTTTTTTGTGTCTCTCAACAGAAAAGTTACTTCCCTCTAAATCGATCATCAAATCTGGTTTCTCACCTCTGTTGGACAAGTAAGTCGATCGCCAACTTAATTTTCTGTTCACTTGATAAGATAAGTTTAAGATAAGATACGGCATGACAGAGAAAAACATTTTAAACCCAAATTGTTCAGAACTAGAATGTACTGCCACACTACAGCCGTTTATAGTGCAGAATATTACTTAAAGAGAATACCTCGAAATAAGTTACAAAGTACTGGCAAATCTAAACAGAACTAAAATTATACATATTTACAATATGATCTTTGAAGTAAGAGATCTAAGGAAACATGCAAGAGACAATATGTACAAGACCTCGTCCTCCGGTGGACGTCGTCCTCCGGTGTGTCCTCCAGTGCGTCCACCAGTGTGTCCACCTGTGTGTCTCTGCAGGAAATCAACCAAAGGCGGAGGGGTGGAGTTTAAACAGGACTTGATGAAATCTCAAACTCTCCCGCGCTCCAACGACGCTCAGGCCAAACGAGCTCTGTTCGAGAGGATGAACTCTGAGCCGGTCAAGTGCGTCTCGTCGAAGTATCAAGTCTAAAACACAGAAAGGACATTTTGTTGGACACTGAGGTCTGTTTGTCCCACGCAGGCCAAAGGATTCCAAACCTAAGCTGAAGCGTTCGCAGAGTTTTGGCGTTTCCAGCGCCAGCGGAATCAAACAGGTTCTGTTGGAGTGGTGCCGCTCAAAAACCATTGGCTACCAGGTATGACGACGCCCTTAGTCGGTCAAATCTTTTTGTGTCGCCCCTGTCTAAACGTCCAAAGTCTTCATCCCAGAACATCGACATCCAGAACTTCTCCTCCAGCTGGAGTGATGGGATGGCGTTCTGCGCTCTGGTCCACTCATTCTTCCCTCTGGACTTTGACTACAACACGTTGGACCCAACGAACCGCAAACACAACCTGCAGCTGGCGTTCACCACGGCCGAGTATGTGACCGCAGAGTGTCTGGAACGCTGTACCCTACACCGTACCCTACACCGTACCCTACACCGTACCTTACACCGTACCTTACACCGAACCCTAAACCGAACCCTAAACCAAACCCTACACTGTACCCTACACCGTACCCTACACCGTACCCTACCCCCTACCTACACCGTACCCTACACCGTACCCTACACCGTACCCTACACCGAACCCTACACCGTACCCTACACCGTACCCCACACCCTACCCTACACCGTACCCTACACCGTACCCTACACCGTACCCTACACCGAACCCTACACCGTACCCTACACCGTACCCTACACCGTACCCTACACCGAACCCTACACCGTACCCTACCCCCTACCTACACTGTACCCTACACCGTACCCTACACCGAACCCTACACCGTACCCTACACCGTACCCTAACCGTACCCTACCCCCTACCTACATCGTACCTTACACCGTACCCTACACCGTACCTTACACCGTACCTTACACCGTACCCTACACTGTACCCTACACCGTACCCTACACTGTACCCTACACCGTACCCTACACCGTACCCTACACCGTACCCTACCCCCTACCTACACCGTACCCTACACCGAACCCTACACCGTACCCTACACCGTACCCTACACCGTACCCTACACCGTACCTTACACCGTACCCTACACCGTACCCTACACCGTACCCTACACCGTACCCTACCCCCCCGTACCCTACACCGTACCCTACCCCCTACCTGGAACGCTGTACCCTACACCGTACCCTACACCGTACCCTACACCGTACCTTACACCGTACCCTACACCGAACCCTACACCGAACCCTACACCGTACCCCACACCCTACCCTACACCCTACCCTACACCGAACCCTACACCGTACCCTACACCGTACCCTACACCGTACCCTACCCCCTACCTACACCGTACCCTACACCGAACCCCACACCGTACCCAACACCGTACCCTACACCGAACCCTACACCGAACCCTACACCGTACCCTACACCGAACCCTACACCAAACCCTACACCGTACCCTACACCGAACCCTACACCGTACCTTACACCGTACCTTACACCGTACCTTACACCGAACCCTAAACCGAACCCTACACCGTACCCTACACTGAACCCTACACCGTACCCTACACCGAACCCTACACCGTACCCTACACCGTACCCTACACCGAACCCTACACCGTACCCTACACCGTACCCTACACTGAACCCTACACCGTACCCTACCCCCTACCTACATCGTACCTTACACCGTACCCTACATCGTACCTTACACCGTACCTTACACCGTACCTTACACCGTACCCTACATTGTACCCTACACCGTACCCTACACCGTACCCTACACTGAACCCTACACCGTACCCTACCCCCTACCTACACTGTACCCTACACTGAACCCTACACCGTACCCTACACCGTACCCTACACCGAACCCTACACCGTACCCTACACTGTACCCTACACCGTACCCTACACTGTACCCTACACCGTACCCTACACCCTACCTACACCGAACCCTACACCGTACCCTACACCGAACCCTACACCGTACCTTACACCGTACCCTACATCGTACCCTACACCGTATCCTACTGCGTATCACTCCATAGAATCTTACTGCCATGATTCATGTTTCCAGTTATCTGTGTTTTTCTTTATTTACTTCAAGCGACTGTAACTGAAAGGGACAAAAAAAAAAACACCCCTTGGTCGGTTTCCATTTTCTCTGAGAATGTAGAAGTCCCACTGTTAGAGCTGGGAAAGTCACATGAAGCAAGCGGTCCAACCACAGTGGTTGATACGACATTTGTGAGATACGACACACTGTTCTGTAGCCATAGGCAACGCCACACTTTGACCTGATGCAGGTGCTGATTGCTGATTGACCTGAAATGTTTATTATATGTATCTGATTAAGATCTTGAATTCTTACAGTCTTTAATGTATTTTGTGTGTGTGTGTGTGTGTGTCACACAGGGACCAGGCCGACTGCCTCCGTCTGATTGAGGTGGACGACATGATGGAGATGGGCGACAAGCCAGACCCCATGTGCGTGTTTACATACGTCCAGTCGCTTTACAACCATCTAAAGAAGTTTGAGTAACTCTGTACCAGAGCAGACGACGTTCAACAGGAAGAGACAAAACGCTGAATAAGCTACTTCAGCTGATAACGATCCAAATCACAGAATCAGTTTTATACAGTGTGTGTACAATTCCCAGTTATACTTGCTCACCTCCAGTGTGTGGCTGTATTGTTGCAGTGTTTACAGCAGAAAGGTCAGAGGTCACGTCAGAGGCTGCAATGCTGTGATTAACGGAAGCAGTTTCACAAATGACATTTGTCACAGTTTCTGTTGTAGATCTGAACCTGTGCGCCACAACAAAACTGTGTTAATGTGCTAAATGACTGAAACAATTTTATAATGTTTTACATTTCAGATGTGTGTGTATGTGCGTGTTGTAAAACCATTCACACAGCATCATGTTTCCTGTTAAAATTTAATGCCACAACCGATACCAAAAAATGTGTGTGTGTGTGTGTGTGGGGGGGGGAATCACATCTGAGGTATTGACTGTTCATTCATTCATGCTGAAGAAACCTCACTACACTGCGACCAGTGACACCCGCTGGTGATACGTGTGTACTGCAGTTATCGTCCCACTAGTCTTCATATGTAAGCGTGAAAACTCTGCCCTATTGTGAGGAAATATTACTTTAAACATGTATCACCTGGCGTATGATCAATAAATAAGACTGCAGAATAAAAAGTGAAGGAGCAGAACCACGTGTGTCGTATTTACTATGTTTTCCAAGGGGCGTGAATGCAGCTCCTTCCCAGGCATCGCTTCCGGTAGATGAGGTCAACTTTTCCCCAGATCCGCCATTTCAGTCCGGGAGTTTCTTGTTGCATTAGTTCGGGATATATTGGCTTTTTAAACGTCTAAGCAGTTGCATATTGGCTGTTGTTGTGCTCCTGTGTCCCCAAACAGCTTTGACACTGTTTGTATAAGCTGCTCAAATCGTGGTTTTGTACCGTTTTTGTTTTTTTCCCCCCCGCAGGAGCAGCTTTACTGAATCAAAGTTTTGTATGAGTTGCGGATAGGGAGAGGCGGCGGGGATCAGGCCTCAAGCCTCGGGCAGGATTTTACAGCCATGGCCGGTAACTTTGAAGCCGAGGACCGTGCTAGCTGGTACTGGGGGAGGCTCAGCCGCCAGGAAGCCGTTTCTCTCCTCCAGGGACAGAGACACGGCGTGTTCCTGGTGAGGGACTCGATCACCAGCCCGGGGGACTACGTCCTGTCCGTGTCAGAGAACTCCAAAGTGTCCCATTACATAATCAACAGCATCAGTAACAACCGGCAGTCTGGCACAGGTAACGTTGAGTTGTTTGTCCTCTTTCCGAATAAATTACGTGCACACAATGTCTAAATTATATAAAGCATTTTCAAATATATTCTGGGTTGCTCGGTTTTACCCCCGTTACGCCCCACTCATTGATGATGTACCAAACCTCCATGGAGGATTGGACAATTTCACGTAGCCTTAGCACAACTCTAAGCTTGACTTACTTCTGACTGCAGTTGAAGTAGTATGTGTGTTTGCGTTCACTTAGTACTACTTCGGCGCGTTTACAATATCAAATATTTCATTGACTTCAACGAAAACTTTTGGTGTGCGCTTCGCGTTGTCGACCACCATGATGGACGCTAGCTAATTTCATCGGTAGCTTGGGCAGAACGGATGATGTACTGAATTAATATGACGGTTTGCTCGGTCAAGGGTTGATCCGCACACACCAGCTGAACCCGACTAAGTAAAATAATAAGTGATAAACTGCAGAGAACACTTCAAGCAAAGTCGCGTAAATTTGGCCCTAAATTGACCTTTTTTTAATGGAATTTGGTTCCAGTCCCGTTTGTCCAGTCGGCCTTTCGCAGCCAATCAGACTTCATTTATCCAATCACTGTAATTGAGAGCATGGATTTGTTTCTCCTGACTTTTCCTGAGGGGTTGAAGCAGCAGCAGCCAGCTCACCGGCGTGCTGGGATGAATGGTGGGCAGGCTGTCACAACTGGATGACTGGTCAGATTGGTGTTTCAGGAATGTCTGTGATCCTGCCCCGTTACTCAAACACACACACACACACACACACACTCACAGGGTCCTGCTTCCAGGTTTACCACTGTTGCTCTTTATAGCTGTTACACAACCCTTCTCTCTGGGCTTCTTCACCTTTAGGCAATTCCACCACTGTCTCCTCATAGTGGTGCAGGTCTTTAATGTACAGTATGAAATCGGCATTTGGCTGTGTTATCCAAGTCTACTAAATATATTAACCATTATATAGATAACCGCAATCCTATTTTGTGTCTCTGCATCGGGAGGATATTTAGGAATGTCTGTCTTTGAGGGCTGTGATCAAATATTATGTCTTTGCTGCCCTATAGTGCTGATGACGTTGACTAGTACAGTCATCAGGAACTGGCACCATGTTGTCAAAGTCCTGTTCATTTGGGAGTGACTAGTTTTACTCTAGAACAACTAGGTTTATGACTTAACATGCACAATCATGCTCATAGTTGACTTGTCCATTCTTTCTTTCGTCCTTTTTGGGCCTTCTAAGAACTAACCAGTCACCTTTTTTCACGGCCAGGTTTGGCTCCTCCTCGGTTTCGGATCGGGGATCAGGAGTTTGAGGCACTGCCTGCCCTGTTGGAGTTCTACAAGATCCACTACCTGGACACTACCACCCTCATAGAACCTGTAAGTAAAGCCCAGCACACAGGATTTGTCAGCTCCGCCGCCGGCGTCCCCCAGCAGCCCGAGGAGGCGGAGTTTGTGCGAGCGCTGTTTGACTTCGCGGGCAACGATGAGGAGGACCTACCGTTCCACAAGGGCGATATCCTGCGTGTGCTGGAGAAGCCGGAGGAGCAGTGGTGGAACGCTGCTAACCAAGAGGGGCGAGCCGGAATGATCCCCGTACCCTACGTGGAGAAGTACCGACCCGCCTCGCCCACTTCTGCCGGCCTTGGGCCCCCTGTTGTGGGGACGGGACAAGGGGGGCATACCGGAGGAGCAGTCGGGGGCACAGACGGAGCGGGGGTCCCTCCGGCCAACCCTCTGGGGGACCCCGGCCAGTACGCTCAGCCTGTGGTGAACACCCAGCTTCCCAACCTTCAGAATGGGCCCGTCTTTGCCCGGGCCATTCAGAAGAGGGTGCCCAACGCCTACGACAAGACGGCACTTGCTCTCGAGGTACTGCATCCCCCACACCCCCAAAGCGGTCCTTCTTTCCGTTCTGTTTCCTTTCTTTTTTTGGCCCCAGCTGACGCTGGTAGATTGTCCTGGTTGTTAATGGCTTACTCATGCATGTGAGCACCCACACAAAGTATCTTCACAAATGCAGGCTGACAGTGTCCACGAAGACACTCACGTCGGAGACGGCTCTGTAGAGGCACATGCGCGCAGATCCTTTTATGACGGCAACAATCTGTACATTGTGGCCTATTGGAGTAATGGGAACATCTCGTCGTAGATAATTAGCGCTGGGCCCAGTGAAACGCGGCACATTGTTCCCCTGGAACAGTGTCTGCTCAAAATAGTAAACAGAATGCAAACAGAGGTCCATGGAGACAGTTTACCGTCGTCGCCGGTCCGTAGAGTTTACTCAGATTTATTTATATAGCGCCTGTCATATGTTCATGTAGCGCTTCACAATAAAATGCAACAATTGAAACATAGTGATAGTCAAATAAACAGTAATAAAACAAACAAAAACAGATAAAAATAGTACAAAATCAATTAAAAATAGTAAAACATCAATAAAAGGAACGTTTTGTTTTTGTCAAAGGTCTGATGTAAACTGTGCCTGTCTGAGGTACGAGTCAGCACATGTTGTAGTTTCTGTGCTGGTTTTGTCTCAAAGTAGAATTTCAGTATAATCAGCAACCGTTTTTGTTTGTATCTCTTATTTGAGTCCCCTTAAGAAACGCGCACACACACACACACACACACACACACACACAGTGTGGGGCAACATGTGTGTACCGTAATTATGAGACTATTTGTGCAATCAGAAAACATTGAACAGTCCCTGAAAGCTGAGAAGTGTCACTCGGGTCCCCTACCTGGTGTGAAGAAGGAGAAAATGTCCATGTTGAGAAGTTGCACTTCGCATCCAAGTTACTGTCATTACGGTAATTGCGCTGGCTTCCAGCAACAGAGTGAATGGGATTACCGTAATGACAGAGACAGGGCTCTTGTCAACTCCCAGGTAGAGGAACCGAGTGACACTGCTCAACTTTCCGGAACCAGTCAACATTTTCTGATCGGTAGTTACGGTACTCCAAAGTATGCCAGCGTGCATGTAGCGCCGGTGTTAAAGGGTCAGTCCCTGCTGGTTTTATTTTTGCCGACCGATGTGTTTGTCCGACAGGTGGGCAACCTGGTAACAGTGACCAAGATCAACGTGAACGGCCAGTGGGAGGGCGAGTGCAAAGGCAAACGCGGCCACTTTCCCTTCACCCACGTTCGACTGTTGGAGCAGCACCACCTCGAAGACGAGAGCTGAGGGACGACCCCCCGCCACCCCCACCCGACAGTGTGCCCGCCTCCTTTGTCATCACGTCGTTTTGTCCCGCCCGGAGTAGAAGTACACGGTTTGTATGAACGTGCTCCCGACCCGGCCGACGTTGGACGGTGTGACGCTGACGGATGCCGGTCGTACTGTGAGTTAACGCGCAGGTCCGCCGGAGCTTCCTGCCTGACCTCAGCCGTGTCCAGACTCTAAAACCGGCAACTGTCTGGACGATAAAAGCAAGCGGTTAAATATTTATTGATTTTTATGTAGGTTTGGTCGTTTTCCTCAGAACCGAACCGGATCGGTTTGGTTGCATCTGATTTCTGTGCCGTCGTGTGCGGCCGGTATTTTAACCACAACGGAGCCGCCGGCTTTTAGTTGTATCTTAAAACTGATGCCACGCTTACATTGAGTGGCCGAAGGTGTGAGCCAATGAGGAGCCTCTGTAGAAGAGGGCGGGGGGGCCTTCACAATAAAAGTCCAGCTTGGTATTAAGCAGAAAGAACAGACTCGGTGTACCAGCTTCGTGACGGACTTCAGAGTTTGACGAGAGATCGGCAAAGGACTTTCCAGTCCTCTTCCTCTTCCAGTCACAACAGATAAAACAAAAGAGAACAAACACACTTCAACTGAACGACAAAAGACCAAATACAATATGAGGACTGATTGTAGGTTCCAGAAAACGGTGGGTGGAGCTAATGAGCTTTGTTGTGTGAACCCACAATCATTCCTCATGTTGTGTTTGGTCTTTTGTCGTCCAGTTGAAGAACTCGTGTGTTTGTTCTCGTTCGTTCCACCTGTTGTGACTGGAGGAGGAAGTCGACGATGGCTTGAGTAAAATGGTAAGAGCGTCCTGAGGCCGGTGCACCGGTCCGTCGGCTGGAGGTGACGGTGGCTCTGATCTACGGATGCTCCCAGCCGGCTCGGGTCAGTGGAGCCTCCAGTCCGGTATTGATGCCTCTCCATCCCAGCCCACCTCACCCAGTCTCACAGAAGGGAAACACATCGATTGCACATGAGAGGAAACACTTGATTTTTGTCGACTGTGAACTTTTGAGTGAAGCAAAAGACTTCCTGATGACGTCGCCGCCATTTCCGAGAAGGATGGGGGACTCCACCGATCCCAGTTTGTGTCCTCCTCTTTTTTTTTTTTTAATCTAAATGTGCAAATTCTGACACAATTGACTATATACAAACACCTTACATGCTAAGTATTGTACACATTGTTTTATATTTACCTTTTGCTACCGGAGGTTGGATTATTTTACGTTCCTCTTTTGAACAAAACACTAATCAGTGCCAACATGGATTATTTCAGGTGCATCGGTGTGAAAGAACAAGAGAAGTACTGTTTGGAGCAGGAAGTAACCATCCCCTGAGGCTCTCTTAAAAAAAAAAAAAAAGTTTGAGGAATTTTCATCTTTGTGCCGTTTCAGCGTTGTCATTCATAGATTCTTTAACGGTAACGTTAATTGCAGAGCAGGCGTTGTGCTCCCAGTCTAACTTTCCACAGAACGCAGGTGACGCAATTGACGTGACCTCGACTGCGCCGTGCTCGAACCCACTGGCCTTCTGTGCCAGCACTGTTCCTCACTGCACAGACACCCTGACAGCAGCTGGTCGCCATAGCGATGCTGGGCGAAATCCACATACCGCTGCTGTCTTCAATGTGGCAGAGGGACAGCAGCAGCAGCAGCAGCACCTAAGGTCGTCTGGCTGTGTCCAACCTGAAGAAAAATAATGTCCTAAAATCTAAATTAGGTATATTATTCATTTTAAATTATTATTATAGTCCATGGTGCAATTCCTCAATATTTTCTTGAGTAAAGTTTCAAATCTCAATTTTTCAAACTGTCACATATTAAAATGCATTACAATGAGTCAATGACTAAACATTCCGACGGTCACGTAGTAGATGAAGGAGAAGGAAAAGAAGAAGAGATTATGGTGGAGGAAATTAACACAAGCTGATCTAGGAGCAGCTGAAACGAGGACCTACTGTCCAAACTCTTCTAGAATGTACTTCATTTGAGAATATCCCTTTTTCTCTTTATACACATCCGATTTTTTTTTTCTTCAGAAGGTTTTGTGAATCTGGCCCCAGATCAGTCATCCACGGTGTTTTTACGTCCCCATTTCGTCGTTCACAAAGCGCTGGCGATGACAGTCGTCTAAAAGGAGCGTCGGGCTGGTGGAGTGGTGAACGGGCCTGGAAATGATCCTTCCATGTGGGAAAGGATGCTGCTGTGGTTTCCTGCTTCCTGTCTTGGATTGAAGCAAATGGCAATTCGGTTGTAGTCTTTCCAAGGTAGAAGCATGTGGAAACACACATGTCTTGTCTTGTCCCAGATTCAGAAATGCACTAGAAGATTATGCTGGAACATGAGCTGCTCAGAGCTTCCATCCTTTTCCCACACGCTCCCTGTCTGAAGCCAAAGGAGGAACTAGTGTCTCTTTGAGGAGGTTCCGTTGCACCTGTAGAATCATGTTCTGTAACCCGGGATGAACCATGTACATGTTGACTATGCACAAACATGTTTCTCACCCCTACACACACACACTCACACACCTGTGTTTATGATAAAGGGAGTTTGATTTCATTGAAAACACAAGCTAAGAGAAGAAATGTAACAAGGGTAAAACAGTTGAACAAAGTGAATATTTGGTGTCGTCACATTCATTTGGACGTTGTCAACAGAATTATTCCTTCTCTTGTGGTTTACATTCCTCCTGACATGCAGCTTTTCATGGATGCTCTAATCTTATTTTGGTTTTGCAGACACTTGTAACCTGGTGGCAGTATGAATCTGTACATCACTTCTTTTTTTTAAGTTCATAACAGGTAAAACAGTACATAACGCGTATTTCTGCTTTTGTGCACATGCAACATGTTCAACCGTTAACGTTTCTGGTCCCACTTTGTCCTGAACAGGCAGTTTACATCGTCCCTCAGTTGTGAATGTAAGTTTTATATGGAAATATTTTTTGTACACTGCTTTATTATTTGAAAATGATTTGACCTATTGTGTCATATAGATTACACACAAAAATAGAATCACATGCAATAGTTCCCAGAGTCCATGTTAATTTGTTCGGTTTGATGCCAGCTTGTTTCTAACTACGTTCCGGGTTCAACCAGCCGGGGGCATCAGTGAAACATGAGCATGAAATAGCACCAACAGTTCTCCAGCATGTGTCTGCAAATGTGCTTTAAAATACCACATCTGATGTGGAACTTACCCCAAAACACACAATCATGTTCTGTTATTTTACAGCAAAACTTTGCCAGAAGCTTTAAATGACACAAACATCCAGACTGAAAATGTGATTGGAAATGTTTATTGTTTGCATCATTTGGCATTAATTGGATTTTATATATATATGTCATTTTTTTATAATTCTTTGGATCCTTTCTATTGTGCCTTTTTGTAACAAAATGATTTGGTATTTCATTCAGATGCATGGAACTGAAAACCTTCTGAGTCCTGATCACATGAGCCACAGCAGCTTTTCTTTAATGAAGGTATCACTGATGAATCTGATAAATGCACCTTATCTCCAAAATAGATCAAATGTGTTGAGTCTCATCATGCCAAATACTATGTTGTTCTTATTTTGTCCCTCTTAACATGATCAAATATGTTTTTGCCATTTTACCCCAACCTCGGAGGATCAGAAACAAGCAAAAATAGGATTTCTTTCTGTTCACCGAGTTCAAAGTGATAATTAAAATATATTATTTAAAGTTAAAATTTACTTTTGTTTTCATTTTCTGTAGCATGTAATGTGTTGATATACCTAGTCAATAAAATGTATATTGTTAACTTGGATATGACTGTGTCTTATGTGGTGAATTAATGTAATAATGTAATTGCATTAAATTTCATCATCTAGAGAGAACACCATCCTCATGGAAAGATTTTAACTAACCCCTGTAACGAGCGATGTAACACTGTTCGAGGGGTAAAGGAGGTATTTTCCTGGATTTATATTGTGCTTGAATTACTAGAGTTTTCCACTTTGTGCGCTGCTACACTAATATATAGCAGAACTGCACAGACTATTTAACTGACTTCTATAATAAACGGAGCAGGCACACACTGCTGCCCCCTGCTGGCTCGTCACCAAAACAGACCGCAGCATATTACCCTTGCACGAACGTATTTAAACATATCTGCCGAATTGCAGAGTGACAAAATTAATTTAAGAAAAGTCTCTAGTTGATGTCTTGGAATCGTCAGAATCGCTGGACGCTGACTTTGTTACTTTTTCCAATTCAATTTGGTGGGTGGATCTCGGAAGAGATTCTTGTTCCAAACATGAGGGCGGAGGAAGGCGCAGACGGCTGCGTGGGGTTCCCGGATGAAGTAGCGCCGCCATCTTTACGCCAGTGCCACCGGTGGGTCTTCGGTTCGGCGGAGCGACGGTGCCGTTGCTGATCCTCCAGCAGCTGATAATCCACCCTTTCCATTGGGACGCAACGAGCAGCCCGAAAACCCGAGCACCATGGCGGATAGAGAAGACCTAGTCTACCAGGCGAAACTGGCCGAGCAGGCGGAGAGATATGACGGTAGGTTTGCGGATCAGACAACGAGTCAGTGCGGAGCTCCTCTCCTGTATCTGGGGGCGCTGGGGGCTCGGAGACGCAGGTAAAGGAGCTCACATGGATTTGTTGGGTGAGAGGAGACAAAATGGCGGAGTTTTCTTCGGTCGTAGAAAAAACATTGGATGTTTAATTAAGTCCCCGCCGAAAAAGACACTTCTTCCTTTTTCGAAAACCCAGTTTGTTTGTGGTTGCGTGTTCGAGTTACGTTAAACTCTGAGCTAATTCTGCCACTTAGTAAACTAGCTAGCTAGCACAGTCGCTAACTAGCCTGCTAGCCTTTCTTCAGCCCGACACGCGTCACGCGGAAAAAGCCCATTCAAAAATACAGCGGCGCAGCAACCGTCCACACCCCAGCTAACATCACCCACAAAGAATGCGAACCATCGACAAAAGCCGAACCCAGACAGCATATCCTTGAAAATAGGAAGTTATGTCCACATTTATATGAAAACCATACCGCAGTCAATGGAAACGCACCGCCCCCGAAACGTGTGTTGGGAGGGGGTCGGAGTGTGAGCTTCGACCGGAGTGAACCGATTCAGAAACACGCAGATATCGGTATTCATGCCACTTTTTACGCATAGCGAAACGTGTAATGACTTGTTTTTATACTGGGTGGTTTGTATTGCAGGTATCATTGATCGTATACAATGTCAGGACCTCTGCATTCAGCCTGCACACATGAGCTCATGTGTGTACACTGCTAGTGACATCATTTGTCTGCATAGTCGTGATTAGGGAGTAGACACCCCCCCAACACACACGCACACCACCACCAAAAATGTCATGCTCAGAAGTTTTTTTTTCAATTTCATAACAGTTAGTAATCACTGGAAGAAGCTTATGTCAAGTAACATGTCATTGTATTGTCCTCTGTGGACCAGTCTGATTGCATTTTTTCCATTTGGTCTCACAGCTCACATGTGTTTTACGTCCCAACACTGACAAGAAGAAGCCATCGTCAGACTGCAGCAAACAATCTTAATATCTACGTGATGTTTCTCTTAGATAAACCTGTTAAAATGCTCAGCACCCTTCTCTTGTCTCCCTATGTCACACACGCTGAGTCAACAAGAAGTAATTCCTGTTATATTAAGTTATTAATCCGTGGGTATATCGCAGATTTCTACTACTGAAATTCTTCTACTGGAATTAAAAACTCATTGTGTGTTGGTCTGGCTGAAACCTGAAACACTTGTTCAAATCAATTACAAACGATGTTTACAGCCTACATCGTCACAAATGTCTCTGTCGTGTTCAGCAGCACTGGAACGAACTGAATTCTAACAAAAGTGTATAAAACCAGGAAAACAGCACAGAGAGGTCACTGAGGATTGTCTGGCTGGACTGGAGAGTAAAGTGATAATAGTAACTTAGGACTCCTCCTGGCCTGTAACCATAGCGTATCGGGTTTCGCCAGCCGGCTGCATGAAACCCTGCCATTAGCTTCCAGATCAAACTAAAGAAAACACTAAGACTGGCACACCGATTGCTTTTGCATAGTTACGATGGGAGGTCCATGTCCTCTCTGAAGCTTTCCAGCAGTGGAAATAGGCCTCAACAAGTTACAATGTAAAAAAAAAAGGCCATTGAGATATGTTGGAGGACTGGCAGAGGAGCGTCCGTCCGTCCAGAGTTCCTCCAGAATTGTGTTGTAGATGAATCTTTAAGGACGTAATACAAGATTAAAATTGTCATGTTACATTGGATAACCTTGAAGTCCTGAAAGTTAATAATTTCATTGGCTTTGTCCTGGCGGAGCTCCCAGTGTCTCACTTTCGGTGCCCTGCGATGAATCTCTGCATTGGAAGACGTCCTGGTTGGGCAGCGTCCCAGACGCTCCATTAATAAAATACTGACGGTGGCAGAAACCGATGGCAGAGCGCTGCTATGTGGCTTTGACTCTTAATGGAAGGACGATGTGCTTATTCATCTGATATCCAAAATGATCATTGGAGTCATCGAAAGGGAAAACATAGAAATATTCACAGGGTGCAGAGGTTAGTATGTGTCCAGGTTTGTTTCGGCCCCAGTCCTTATTGAGTCCTAATTCACTCATTACAACTGAATCATGAGAATCCGCTCAGAAAAAAGATTCAAAACATTTTTCTGTGGACTTGTTCTCAGGAAACAAACCGTGAATCAGATTCGCCTGCTGCAGCTCACTGTGAAATGAACAAATCTTTTCCATTAGTGATTCCATTTGTTCTCCCAAAAGATTTGTTCTAATGAATCGTTCGCCAATAGGACGGCACTCAGTGATTGTTAACGTGTTGCCTGACAAAGAACGTAACGGTTCCTCCAGTAGACGTCATCTCTTTGCTGTCGAATATAACCGTACCCCTGTCTGTGTCCTGATTTATACTGACTGGGACATTGGAAACTGTACCTGCGGGCTACCAGGGAACAGTCGGACCCGATGTGAAACATTCCTGCAGACAATCAGACCTGATCCAAAACGCAGCGGACCGCGAAAAACCCTTAATGTGAGAGAACGCTGGCGGGTCGTGAACC
>CAAKHB010006182.1:0-12928 GCA_901007665.1 Aeoliscus strigatus | reverse complement strand
TGGCGGGTCGTGAACCGCCGTTGACCAGCTGGGGCTGCTAGCTTGCTATGCTAAATACTGGCGTTGTCTGCCATGCTAGCGTACGGTTCAGGCACCAGAACCAGTGAATGTTCACACCGAACCTCCAGAGTGCTAATAAGACAGTTCCCACCCACTCAGGTCCGTTCACACACTGAGTGTTTCTCCCAGTTGCTAATTTTAGCCTCAGACCGACTTGAGAAGCCGCCCCCGCTCGAGTCAACCGTTCTCCTGTGTCTCTCAGAAATGGTGGAGTCGATGAAGAAAGTGGCCAGCATGGACGTGGAGCTGACGGTGGAGGAGAGGAACCTACTGTCGGTGGCCTACAAGAACGTGATCGGCGCCAGGCGCGCCTCTTGGAGGATCATCAGCAGCCTGGAACAGAAAGAAGCGAACAAAGGCAGCGAAGACAAGCTAAAGATGATCCGAGAATACAGGAAGACGGTCAGACGCAGTTCAGTCTCTTTCACCGACTCGCTGCCGTTCACATTTCAGTGAGAACAATAGACGTTTTTGTTTCCTGACCTCGGTCCATTGCAGCGCAACATCACAGTAATCTGACAGTATCTTCATTTACTCACCAACGCTGTTGGAGCCAGTTTACAAAACAAGCAGCAGAGTGAGGGTCTGAGTTTTAGTATGAAATCGGTTGTTTCATTGCCTGAGGCTGGCTACCCAGGGGGTGTACCTCCTCTTCGGATATGACGCCACTTTTCTCGTCAAACTATTGTGTGTAACAAGTCAGATTCCAGATGTGCTCGACTAACCTTGTAACAATGAGTTGGGAAAGGAGAAACCATGGTGACTGAAGTGACTTTCGTGTTCATCTTCCACGTTGTAGTTAGCAGAAGGTTTTTACTTGGGCGGGTTTTTTTGTTTTTTTTTTCTCAACTACAAGGAAGAAAATGAACGTAAAAGGAGAATATTTACACTGAACGTTGTCTGTTTGTGTGCGCGCAGGTTGAGAAAGAGCTGAAATCAATCTGCAACGACATCCTGGATGTACTGGACAAGCACCTCATCTTAGCTGCAACCACGGGGGAGTCCAAGGTTTTCTATTACAAAATGTACGTACGCTCACACAGGTTTTGTTTGTAGGAGACATAAACATGCACTAACAACACATTTATTAAAGGATTTCAGTGTTTCACACTCCCAATAATATATATCATGTTTGTTTGTCTTTGTCTGTTTTTTCGAATGGACCGGAGTCTAAATAAATAAGTCTGAAGATAATTGTACTGTTACTGAACATGATTTCCACTAAAAACCAACAAACCCTATTTAAAACACGTTTTTAATAAAGACTGAACATTAATGGGAGAAAGAGGTCAAATATTAAGTGTGAGAAATGATTTCCTGTTTTCTGTCTTAATAATTAACTACATAGAGGTGGAAGTGTTGACATCAATGAAGATGGTGTGTACCGGGGGGGGGCATGAGGCTGTTGGGTTTGAAATGTTCTTGAAATGTTCTGGAACGCCTTCTGATCTGGTGTTACAAGAAAACTAAAAATTAAATGTTTGCGGTCGCTCTGCTCAGGAAGGGAGATTACCACAGGTACCTGGCGGAGTTTGCCACTGGAAACGACCGGAAGGAGGCAGCGGAGAACAGTTTGGTAGCGTACAAAGCTGCTAGCGACATCGCCATGATCGAACTCCCTCCGACGCACCCCATCCGCCTGGGACTGGCCCTCAACTTCTCCGTTTTCTACTACGAAATCCTCAATTCGCCAGACCGCGCCTGCAGGTGGCCCTCGTGTGTGTGTGTGTGTGTGTGTGTGTGTGTGTGTCAGTGCTGAGGAAGTTACTTTAAAAAGAAATGTAATCTAATTACATTTGATGACTTCTAAATGTTTCACTGTTTGAACATCAATTATTAAAATTAGGACCAAAAATGCCTAAATATGAATATTCAACATGTAGGGTACGTTTTTATTGTTCTGAATATTGTTCTAAAAGTATCTAATTTTCCTCCAGGAACGTAAGCGAGTAGTTTATTTTGATATTTGGTATCAGACAACAGTTCCTGAACGCCGAGAGGTGGAACTTCACATCCAAGTAGCTGTCATTACGGTAAAGACTGGCACTCAGGACTGAGTGCATAGCTAGCAGGAGTCGGAGTTGGTACTTATCAGGTGACCAGAAAACAGCTAAACGTGTTTGATTTCCTTTTTTTGTTATTATTTCTGTCTGAGCTCACGTTTGGACGATCAAATGAAACAAAACCAATTCAAACGTTTGTGGGAGAAGCTGACGTCCTGTGTCCTCTCTGCTCACAGGTTGGCAAAGGTAGCATTCGACAGTGCCATCGCAGAGCTGGACACGCTGAGCGAGGAGAGTTATAAGGACTCAACACTTATCATGCAGCTGCTACGTGACAACTTGACACTATGGACCTCAGACGTGCAGGGAGACGGTGAGAGAACGTTCTTCCCTCTGAGGCGGCGTCCCCCGTCCTTCTGTCCTGGACATCTGTGTTATTTCACACCTCCTCGTCTCCACGCGGACTCTCTTCTTTCCTTCATCCAGCTCCCTAACTCCTGACTTGTCATCTCTCCTGTAGATTCTTAAGGACAGACCTCTTGATTCACTCGTCCTCCATTCTAAGCGTAGACGTTGTAAGTCGTCTCTCTCTGTCCTCCTGTCTCCTCACTCACCTCCACAGTCCTGTCAAACAGCTGCATCTAATCACCGTTTCACCCGATTGAAATGAATGAACTGAATGTCTCGCGTCCGAGTCTCCGGCTCGCGAGTGATTCATTTGAAAGAATGACAAGCGACTGAATTAATGACTGGAGATTCAGTGAACGGCTGCCGGTGAACCTGTCGACTTACACGAATCACTCACTGAGAACTAACCTGCTGCGATGGGAACGTGCTGAGTGTACTGGAGGAACTGGTTCACTGCGCAGTAGAACATGAACGACTCACTGAGTGTACTGGAGGAACTAGTTCACTGAGATGTATTTACACAATTTGGTGAACGAATCTTTTTCCTGAATGAATTCCACTCATTCGGTACACCCAAGTCCAGTTCAGACTAAATGTTCCAAGCACAACAACTCGTCCAACCACGTGCACCCACCTCCCAACAGAATGTTCCAGCACCAGTCCAGTTCCAAATGCGACCCCCCAAAAGAACTCAGCTCTTACTCAGCTGTGTGGTGGTTTTCTTTGTGGTTGTGTTAGCATAGCATGTCATGCTAATATTGTGAAGACCACACCAGGGGGTGTTCTGGTCATTTCCTGTCTGAACCTGTGGATGTTGTGTGGTGAGGGCATGCAGCGACGCCCCCCCTCTCAAGGCTGTGTCACATCCTGGTTCACTGTGGCGCTAACAAGCCCTGAAAACACTTTGATGCTTCGGAAATTGTTTTTTTTCTTAATACTTCATACTAATACTACTCAATACTTTCTTAATACTTAAGACTGAGCCGTCTCCGTGGTAACCGTCGGTTGGTTTAGAAGGAGGCGTGGATTCATTGCTCTGTTTCTTGCATGTTGACAGAGGTGCTGTAACGCTGCTGTGTGTGGGGGGGTGGGGGTGGGGGTGGGGGGGCTAACTGGAACTCACTGAGTTTGTGCAGTTTGTCTTCGGTTCAGGGACGTCAGAGAACTGGACTGGTCCAAATGATGGCCAGACGAGCACCTCGCCGCCATCTTTGAACACTGACTGTATCCATGGCGATACATTCATGCTAAACTCCTTTGGTCTACCGTAGTTATGGGACTATTGGCGCTGTTAGAAAATGTGGAACGGTTCCTGAAAGCCGGGAAGTGTCAGTGCACATTCAAGTTTCTGTCATTACGGTAATGACTCGCTGGCTTCCGGGAACAAAGCAAATGAGATAATACTGTAATGACAGCAACATGGTTGTTCTGAACTTTTAGGAACCAACCAATTTTTTTTTAGTTAAATCGATTTTTTTGTTTTTTTCAGTTTTTAATTTTTTTCCTTTCTTTGTTTTGCTCTTTTTCTTTTCTTTCAATTGTATTTTAATGACAAGTTCTCTGATAGCACAAAGGGTTGTGTAGTTACGGTAATCCAAAGTGCGCCAGCGTGAACGGTCGATGAGCGTCGTTTGTGACGGTCGTCTTTGTCTTCTCAGGCGAGGAACCGACCACAGAAACAGCAGCAGCAGCAGCAGCAGCAGCGGCGCCGCAAGACGTGGAGGAAGAAGCCCAGTGAGACGGACCAGCACACGACGACTCCTCCTCCTCCTCTTTCCTTCCTCCAGCTCTAGCGCCTGTCCCGCCCCCCCCCAGCCAGTTTTCACCTGCCTCCACCTTCCCCTCCATTTCTTCTCATATGCACGTCTCCTCCCAGTCATGTTGTTTTTCTTTTTTCTTTTTTTTTGGGTCGATGACTCTGTTTTCCAGCCTCCCCCCAGGTTCCTGTCCCTCATCCTCCGGTCTGATTTTGCTTCACCTTGCTGTACCGTCTGTTGCCAAGAACGCCTGCCTGTATTTACGCACATATGCAGGAGTTTATTTAAAAATTTGCTGTTGCTTTTTTTTTTCTTCCTGCGTATGTGTGTTGATGAACGATATATCGACATGTCTGTTGGTCAGTTTTTGTTTTTTTTCTTTTTCCAGTTTGCAAATTGAGGAAATACCGCGGTGATGGGAGGTTTATAAGGGATGCGTTAAAGCTTTTTAGGAAGAACCAAGTGCCCTCTTGACTTGATGACGACGAACCTAGTCCTCGGACACATCCACAGGTCTTTTTTAACGACAGAATGTCCCCCGTCCCCGAGCATCGCTGACCTCGTGTCTGGAAAGTATTGTGCTGTAAAAGGCTGTAGTGCTTTTGCTCATGGCAGATAGCTTTGTAATGGCTTTTTAGCAGATAAAATGTTCCAGTGAATGCGTGGGAGGGGAATGCTCAACACTCTTGATTGTAATGTAATGCAGATTTGCATTGGCACTATATTAAAAAAAAAAGGTTTGGGAAAACGGTGGCCTGCTGTATCTTACTCCCCAACTCCTTCAGGTTTCCTCGTCTCAGCTCTTTCCTCTCTTTCCCTCTGGTTAGTGTGTAACGTGAATCTGATTTGTACTACTGGATATTCTCACCGGAGCCACAAGTACCATCTGTATTCTTACTGAAACACAGCATGGAATTAACATTAAATATCAAACTGAAAACGGAATGTGACTTTTTCTTTGGTTCTGCCTGATGTTGGCCACTAGGGGGTGGTGAAGTACATTAAAAGACGGATGCAGCTGTACATGTCAGTCCAAACATAGCACCAGAACATTTTAATGTTACCCATGAATGTGTGTTTTCAACTGGATCTGACTGTTGATGGAGAACAGTCTCAGTAATATCAGGAGCTTTTCCAGAATGTTATTACATAATCGTACATAGGAATATACTTTAATACATTCTGTGTACGTAAAAATATTTGTGACAAAAACTACTTGAGTTTTCCATGATCTGAGTTGACTAAGTTGTAATAAATAAAATAATGTATATATGTAATAATTTATATCTGAAAAGAAATATTTTCAGATAGAGGGCTGAGAATATTTGTTACATTAAAATGAAAACAATTTTTCCATGATATTCTAATTTTCTTTGTAAGTTTTCCATGACGTTCAAATTGTTTCAATGTAACATGTTGAGGATGATGTCATCCTCATGACCCAGTCATCCATTTGTATTAGTATGTTCACAGTCAAGAATGTCAGGGTTCCTCCTCTGAACATCAGCCTCAAGGAACTTCTCTCGTATCTCAGTCAAATTATGACACACTCAGCTCCAACTGGAAATTAGTTTTTTTTTTTGTTTTTGTTTTTACTTTAAAAAAGACCAAAATAAACATCTACAACCAAAACTAAAGAAAAAAGACGCCATGTTACACTTCAGCTTTAAAAGACGGATGTGAGGACAAAAAGCCATGACCTGAATACTTCCGTCCAGACACAGCGAGCGACCCTGCTGACCCCTGGGGAACCGATGGAAACTGACCATCACTCGCTGGCTCTGCTGAAGTTGCGCTGTCTCGTGTTCGCACTGCAGATGATCTTTTCCCCGCCAAAAAGGCGAGGACACTTCTGTCAGTGAGACTGGGGCAAATAGTGTCCTGCCCCCTGGAGGTCGCACAGTGTTTTGACTGAGGAATCAATTGTTTGACCGGAAACAGACACGTCAAATAACATACAGTGACATTTTTCATCTTTGCATCATTTGTTTCTCCACACAACATAATGGTCTATAAGATCTACCCAGATAGTACTTGGACATTTAAACCCAGGTGACAATTATTTCTCCGTACAAAAAATAGATCAAAGAATGAAAAAAATATTTATATTCTGACGGCAGATTTATAAAGCAACCTTCCGGGTCTGCACAGTGCGGGTTATGGTTTAAGGATTGGGGTTGGAGCTAGTTAACATTCATCGTTGAATATATCTATTAATTTGTATATTTGGGTCGCGGGTACCCCTTCACATTTAGAGTTTGAATGTTCCCATATAACACAGTTCCACAGATCTCTCTTCCCCGTTCACCTTGTTGTCATTATTGCGATGAATAAAATCTTTAAAGATGATTACAAAATAAAGAAATGTCTGTCCACTACGGTATGTACATCGGTTTAAAAAGCAAGCACAGTCTTCTGTATATACAGCTTGGTTAGTCACCCCCCCCCACACTCCCCAACACACTCAGTATAATTTACATATTTACTGCTCATATATTCATCTTTGTTACTACGGATACAAATGTCTTTTTCATCACATCGTCACGGCACCAGGCTCTCACAGCGTTGATATCTTGTGCGACGGCGTTCTCCAGAGCGCTGCTCGTGTCCGTGTGGGGAAAGACTGTTCGAAACAATCGTGATTGTGGTTTCGTTTCGCCAGTCCCGAAAGAAAATCACAGTTTAGAGTTTACAGTTTTATGGTCTTCAGCTTCTATCATATTTTACGATATTCTCCTCTGTTGTGTCCTCCGTGGTTCAATGGCCACCCCGCCCCCGCCCCCGCCCCCCCGGCTTTGATTCAAACTTTGGCCACACACAAACAAACACATTTTTCAGTTTTACCAGCCCAGAAATCATCGTGCCACAAGTGGTTGTTCGCTCACACGCTGCTCTCGTCTCGCCCGCCGCAGGCGACGTGTGCGTGCTTGAATGCAACTTTTTTTTGTGGTTCATTTCTGGTGGTTCTGCTTCTCTTTTTTTTCTCTTGAACTGGTTGTCATTGAAATAAGGCACTTGAGGGGTATTTGGTTTTCACGGGAGCTCCGAGGAGACCAGGGCAAGGCCGGAGCTCTGGCGGAGGGGCGGCCCGGCGTGGACGGCCTTCGGACAGTCCGGCGAGAGCACTCGTCCGTTCTCCCCGACGCTGCCGGTGATGGACAGACGGGCCTTGTTCCTCATGGCTTCTGTAAATGTTAGCTGAGGAGACAAAGACAAAATGTTCGTCACCTCAACCGAGGGCTTGTGGGAAGAATCGTACTTTAGCAGACTGGAGTTTTAAGACGAATCCGCGGCCAAACATGGTGGAAAGCGGTTAGCGGTTAGCGGTTGCTAACAAGGCTAAACTCCTCTGCAGTGTCCGTAAAAGTAACTTCCCACAACTTGTAATTTGTCTGTCTGGGAGTTTATCGGCTTTAGTTTGACCTGGTCATGACAACACGGTTTAACTGAACTTAGTTAGCAGCATTTAACTTAGCCTTCATTCAAATTAGAAATCCCCTCAAACGTCTCGTTTGTCCACTTATCACGATTAGTATTCTTACTTGCAGTATTATTATAATTATTATTGCAGTATTGCGACAGTTTCTATGGTCTAGATGACATTTTTCTTCCTTTTAGGTCTTTGCACACTGGTTGTTACACTTAAAAATAGGACAGGGGTGTAAAACTCCAGTCTGCTGACACTGTTATGAAACAATACACATTTTGCATATGCACACGACTGAAGCAACGACAGTCAGAGAACAGCGGCCATAGCCATTCGGCACAGTGACAAGCCGGCGCCGTACTACACGTAAATCCATTTAGCAACAGCGTTGTCACACAGCGAGTGACGGTTAACAGTCAAGCTGATGAAGAGTCGATGCTCCAGTGCTGATGGGGGACACGAAGCCACGCCGGACAAATATACGGCGAGAAAAACAAACACAAAATCGACTTGTCGGGGAGCTGGGAGAGAGCGCACGTCACTTAGATCAGCTTGACTTCAGTGGTTGTGTTTAGAAACCCCCCATGTACAGTGATTAAAATGGCTGAATGAAATGAGGCGCTCAGGGTCGCTGTCTCACTGACGCTCTATCGGCGACATGATGAGTCAGGTGTGTGTGTGTGTGTGTGTGTGTGTGTGAGAGAGCGCATTCAGGTCCTCACAAGGTCACAACGACCGTCTACTGCGTCACTGTGAGGAAACAGGTGTGTTTGACTCTGGTCCTCATTTAATGTTCCATGTTTTGTTTTGTTTTGTTTTTTTACTGCGTAAGACTCAATGACCACAGAGTCACTGAAAACCAGGATGCTAAAATACGGCGTTGACGTGAACCGCTGGGTCAGACGACGCGTTGGTGACAAATGAGGGCCAACGTCCGCGGCCACGCGAGCGTCACGTCTGAGGACGACTCATCGCTTCCTGTCACATCGAGGGAAAAACGCAGACCAGCGACGTCACATGACCACACGGTGAGCAGAGAGGAAGCGGTTTGCCACGGCTCACGACAGTCACTCAGCATGGCGAAGCTAGCACAGGGTCCATGGGGTGTCACTTACAGTCTGTGTGCAGGGGGCTAGTGGGGACGGGGGGGCAAAGCACAGCAGGACCCTCGACAGAACCCCATCTACATCTTATCGGCTTCCTCATTGCTGCCAAACCCATTGAAAACCTCGCTAAACTCAGCTAAGTTGTGGACGCTGGGTCTGTGGCTCTGGCTCGGCTCGGGGCTTCGGCGGGGGGTGTCTGTCTGGCACGGGTAGCAGGGGTAATGGAGGGGTGGGGACTGGGCTTGAGTTTGGGCCTCCACCTTCATTCTCTTGGCCTCGTTGCGTGACTTGTAGCAGAACTCAATGAGGGCCACCAGCATGGCCAGGCCCAGGCCCCCGACCAGGATGTAGAAGACCCCAGCCACGTTGCTCAGGCTGAGGGCCTGAGACGACTTGTCCTGAGACCGGCGGGGGACAGAAAGAGGAGTCAGAGCTGGTTTGAGCAGAGGCTGACACACACACACACACACACACACACACATCTACACACACCTGACTACACACACCTCATCTCTCTCACACCAACACAGATACACACACACACACACACACACACAAACACACACACAAACACATACAGTTACAAACAGGGGAATCAGTTTAAGAAGAAAAAAACCAAAAGTTCCGGGTAAAAACTGTGAGTGATCTCCATGAGTGATTTTGGCTGAACTGCCCCTTTATCTGTCCTCGCTGCTTTTACATGCTGTTGTGTTCTTTTCTGCCTTTCCACTGTCATTTACTGTCTCACACACACACACACACACACATCAGCAGGTCACAGTCACTGAGTCTGACCGATAGATTCCTATCAGGAGTGACGACTGCTTAGAAAACTAGTGTGATACGCAGTGACGTGAACATGCACTGGTGCCATCTGCAGTCAGTCCAGACCAAAGACTTCAGGCGCAACCACCACGTACATCTGCAATGGAACGTTCAAGCAACTGCAACCGCTCGTTGGGACGTCGCATAACGACTGTCGTTTCCTCAGCAACGGGTGCGGTGCAACATGCCGTAAAGCGGAACACAACAACGACCCCACCAGAAAACTTCTTCTTCTTATGCCTGAAGAAACGCTCTGGTGTTTCTCCTTGTGCGTAGGTTAGCATAGCATTTCAAGCTAACAGTTGTGCTTCAAAGGGGTTAATCACCATGTCGGTCTTGTTCTCTGTATGTTAGCATGTTTGTTAGCATGTTTGTCGCTGGACACGTCATCCACGAATTACCCCAATACGTGCTCTGGTGTTTCTCTTTGGGATTTTGTTAGCATTAGCATTTCAAGCTAATAATAAGAAGCGGTTGTGCTTCAAAAGAATTTATCGGTGCGTCGCTCTTGTCCTGCGTGCAACAGTCAGCAGCTGAAAAGGCCAAAGACACGCCCGTGTGGGTACCCGTCACCAGCTCACAGCTGACGGGTCAGAACGTCAGCATCGGTCTGAGCCGGTACAATCTTCTGGACCTTGTAGGAGCAGCGAGGACCGTTCAGACCGCTGGTACTCCGTTGGGCCTGGAATCTTTGGTCTGGACGACAACCACGGTCAGACTGATCCCTACGCCTCCTGTCTCCATGTGCCTGTCTGTCACTGGCTCTATCACAAGTGTGTTACATCAACCGGCCAGCGTTTGAGCGTGCACAAAGGTAAAAGAGGGGAGGGGAGGCTCCCGGGCTGGTGGAGACTGACCTTACTTCCCGAGTCCTTGGGTCCACACTCCCCTTTATCGTACCACCATTTGTTTTTCAGTTTGTCTAAGACTCCTGCTTCACTCAGTTTCAATACGGCAAGGTTTACAGGCGTTCTTCAAATCGAGGGGATGGGGGTTGGGGGAAGGGTGGGAAAATAACATAAATAACATCATAGGACATGTTATTTTATGTTATTCAGTCAGAAGAAGCCCAAAAAGAGCAGCTCTCGGCAAAGTGATGAAGCCATGATGGAGCCCCACTGACGCTACATGTCTCTTTGCTCACTGAGCCGCCGTTTGTTGGGAGGCATTGGAGGGCGGAGCTAACAGACATATAAATAGGTGGGACCCCCGGCTGCATCGCTTTTCTGGAACGGTCACATACTGCCGGGACCTTTCTTACAGCAACAACACTGCCTGTTTAAAACTACCGGCTCTGGCATTTTTAAAAAACACTGCTTTGAAACGAGATGCTAGTGAGGGCACCAAACAGTTTACCAAATTTGTTAGTTTGTTCGTCCTCTCCCGCGGTCAAAGGGCAGGCTACACCCTGGACAAGCTGCCGGCTCATCGCAGGGCAACAAGAAAAGACACAAAAAACATTCGCACGCACTTTCACGGGCGATTTAGAGTCGCCAATTGACCTCAGCATGCTTTTGGAGTGGGAGGAAGCTGGAGAACCTGGAGAAAACCCACAAAGACACGGGGAGAGCGCGCAAACTCCACACTGACAGATCCCCAGATCAGGGGCGGGACCTTCTGGGACCTTCTGGGACCTTCTGGGACCTTCTGGCTGTGAGGTGACAGTGCTGACCAGAGCTGTCGCCTGGTTTCCCAGCTTCATTCTTACATATCTACACATCGTTTTACGTCTCGAGCCTCAGTTTGTGTAACAGCTGTCCTCGATGGGACTCGACCCGGCAGATGTTCCCGTTACCAACAATACATTTCCTGCATCAAGGTCACATGGGCATAGCGATATAGCGGCTAACCTTCTCGCCACCGCCGCCGCTGCCACACTCTCCTTTGTCGTACCACCACTTGTTTTTCAATTTGTCCAACAGGCCTTGTTCATTGAGTTTTAACACAGCCAGGTTAACTGCGCTTCTTGAAAACGATAAAACATATTCGGTGAAAGGGTGAGTATGCTGTCCAATTAGGGAGGGAAGGAAGAGAGGGAGGGGAGGGAGGGAGGAGTCGCAGTGAGAGAGGGACAAGGGTGAAATAGTGTATTATTTCGGCAAATGGTTCCAATAATCCCAGCACCCCAACACACACTGA
The DNA here is from genome assembly GCA_901007665.1 of Aeoliscus strigatus. Taxonomy (NCBI): domain Eukaryota; kingdom Metazoa; phylum Chordata; class Actinopteri; order Syngnathiformes; family Centriscidae; genus Aeoliscus; species Aeoliscus strigatus. The sequence goes on along the minus strand of CAAKHB010006182.1, from coordinate 1,203 downwards.
ACACAGGTCTCTCCTCTTTAATGTGCTGTCACTGAATATACATATATTCAGTGACAGCACAACTAACTCATTGGTGTTAATGACTTAGTCATTTTAACATAGAACAATAAGGGTTTTTTTGGACTAAATGCAGATTTATATCTTAAGGTTTTAGGCTCACATGTTTACTACAGCAATAGTTCACTAAAAATAGTAAGAGCAGCATGTAAAAGTTGATTTGAGTTCTGAGATTAAAGTCGGAATTCGGCAGAAAGAAAATCTCTTAAAAAAATGAAAAAAAATCCATGTTTATTTAACTCTAATATTTTTCTGACTTTAATCTCTAGATATCTGAGAAAAAATAAGTCTTGAACCTTTGTCAGGATTTTAACTTTTTCCTTAGAATTCTGACTTTAATCTGAGAATTTACGTTTTTACATGTTGATCTCACTCCGTATTTTAATTACCTAATGGCCCTAATTGTCTTCCATATCGTGCGCTTCTGCTGATGTTCTTGGCATCTTTTTAAGAAACTGTTGAATTGTAATGCGACAAATGATCATTATATTAAAGCAGAGCCACGGAAACAGAAGATGGTCCCGTCAGGCATCAAAAAACCTGAGGAAGAAATTGTCTAAGTGTCTATCTAAGTGTTAATCAGCCAATTCAGCGTGCTCAAGATTTATGTGCATTAAGCTGTTCTGTACAATCCTAATTGATTTGTGTGAAAAATCCATGAAATGCTGTTTAAAATAAGTGTGCGTTAGTTCGAAGGCTTCTATAGATGTCTGATGATAGCTGGAGAGAGAGATTTGCCTCAGTGTGCGTTTTATCCTCTTAATTCATTTGCTTCCATTTTGAGACATATAAAAAATCATGCAGACGTGACACAAAAAGCAGCACAACTGTTTTTTTTTTCCAGCAGATTGAACGTGTTTGCAGAAGCCGTGTGAATGAAGCCTTGAACGACAGCGTGGCCCGCTCTTGATGCTGCTGGTGTGTTTCCCCGCTGATATCCGGACAAGTGACTGGCAGAGGACGATAATCCCCGAAACAACAAAATGGAGCCTCAAAGGACGGGACTACCGGGATCTGTCAGGGACTTCTCCTGGGCAAAGCCGTGGCTGAAAACTGGCACCAGCCCCCACTTCAGGCTCAGTGTGGAATTCACAGAGACATTCCGGTTACTTCTTTCCAGTATTGAGCCTGTCTCCTCGCTCTGTG
>CAAKHB010006179.1:5964-22766 GCA_901007665.1 Aeoliscus strigatus | reverse complement strand
CCCTCCATGTCCTATTCCCCACGCCTCCCACCCAGGTGCGCCTGGACCTGGGCTCAGGGGAGTGTCGTCTGTGCTCAGACGCCGGCGTGACTCTCAGTGACCTGGCGTGGCACTCGGTGGAGGTGAGACACAGTCGCCATGACGTCTCCATGACGGTGGACAGGAAATCTCACAGCCGTACGAGGGCGCAGGGACCGGACCCGGAGCTCAGCGTGGACAACCTGTTTGTGGGCGGAGCCGCGGGTGTGGCCAACATGCTGAACGTGTCGTCAGGGTTCAGAGGCTGTCTGGACGAGGCGCTGTTCAACCAGCTCAACCTGCTGTCCAGCCTGCGTCCGTACTCCGGGTACAAACACGTCCAGGACGTGACGCTGGGCTGCAGCTCCTTGTTCTCGGCCACGGAGGAGGACGCCATCAGCTTCTTCAGCTCCACAGCTTTTGTGTCTCTGCCGCCATGGGAGGAGCCACAGGAGGGGTGTGTGTTTGAATGTGAGCTCCACCCCTCTGGGAGAGAAGACGGTATTGTTCTATACAGCTCCCGTCACCAGGGAGGGTTTGTTGCCATGGAGATTAGAGACGGTCACCTGGTGGCCACGGTTGGAAACGAAGGGGGGGCGAGGACAGAACTGCGTTCGCCGACGAACCTCCACGACCTTCGGACCTGGAATCTCATCCGGCTCCACCTGTTGCCTCCCCGCCTCCAACTCAGGGTGGGAGAGGAGCTGCTGGAGGCCCACCTGGGTGAGGAGGTCCTCCAGCTCAGCGGGCCTCTAGTTCTGGGGGGGCTGGACGAGCAAACCAGGGGGGACATGCAAGCTGGCCGGAGTTCTGCCGTGAAGCGGGGTCATCTGCCAGGGTGGGGCGGGTCCTTCCGAGGCTGCCTCCGAGGAATGAAGGTGAACGCAAAAAGAACCGGCCTCCCTGACGCTGTGGTCACCAGGGACGTCACAGCGGGCTGTAGGGCGGGGCAGAGTGCCGTAGACATGCCCCCTCCAGCAGACATGCCCCCCAGCAGCTTCCTGCTGCTCAGCAGGCTGGAGGTGCTGGAGGGGGGTCAGGCGCCTCTGGAGCCCAGACACATGAAGGTACACGTGGTCTTCAGCTCCTAGCACCGTCTCCTCCTTCCTCTCACTCCGTGTCGCCGGGTCTTCTCTCCTCCAGGTGAATCTTCACAACCTGGGCGTCCATCCGTCCCAGCTTATGTTCCATGTGGAGGAGCAGCCGGTTCACGGTCACCTTCGGGTGGACCTGAGTCCACACCGGGATGGGGGGACACTAGCAGCTGAAGAGAAGGACCGGACCTTCAGTATGCTCGACTTATGGCAGGGCCGGGTGATGTACGTTCACAGTGGCTCAGAGGACCAGCGTGACTTCTTCATGTTTTCCATCTTCTCCAGCGATAAGAAGGAGCTCCCTGTGGTTGTAAAGGACAACCATCTCCACCGGTTTGATATCAGCATCAGTCCTGTCAATGATGCTCCGGTGCTCAGCCTGCCGGAGGGAAACCTCCTCACTCTGCTGGAGAAGTCACAGCGACAGGTAGGTTCTGCTCCACACCTGGACTGCAGCCAGAACAAACAGCTGATGGGTTCCATGTTTGCAGCTGACGACCGATGTGCTGAGCGTGTCTGACCCTGACAGCAGCTCCTCGGACCTGGTCTTCAGCTTGCTGGAAGACGCTGAGGCCGGACGTCTGGAGCACCAGGATCAACCCGGAAGGTCGGTGCTCCACCTCAGAGCAGGGGTGTCCAAAGCGGTCCTGGAGGGCCGCACATCCTGCAGGTTGTAGACGTCACCCTGCTCCTACAGGCCTGATTCAAATCAGCAGCTCGTTACCAGGCCTCACCAGAACTTCACAGAGACCGAATCAGGTGAGGTAGGAGCAGGGTGACATCTCTAACCTAGGATAGGGGGGCCCTCGAGGACCAGTTTGGACACCCCTGGCTCAGAGCTTCTGACAACGTCAGAAGGAACAAGGTTGTTTGAGCAGCAGAGACGAACAGTGGAACATCATCTCAGTGTGTGTTGATGTTCTCACCAAGAACAAGAGGAGCGTTTGACGTTTGATTTTCATTGGACGTTTGACTTTCATTGGAGCCAACACGCTGACATTGATCTGACAGCAGCCGAGGTTTGACGCAGCTGACAATCACGTTCCAGCAGATTCCGCTCGTTTCTTCTTCACGTCCGACTGAAAATGGATTCGTATACAACCAAAGTTGATCATTAGTCATTTCTTCATCTCAAATTCTCGAGTGACATGATTGATGTGTCCACCTTCTTCACTCACTCATTCATCACCCTCCCCACAGATGAACTGTGTCTGTTCTCCAGGGCCATCAGCTCCTTCTCCCTGCGCCACCTGGAGGAAGGTAAGATCTTCTTCGTGCACACCGGGTTCCCAACCTGCGGGCTGGCGCTGAGGGTCAGCGACGGGCAGAAGGTCAGCGCCGTGGAATGGCAGCAGAACACGTGAGATCTCAAATGTTTTTGACTCGTGACGTTTCTTCCTTCAGCTGAGCAACACCGTGGTTCTGAGGATCTCTGCCGTGAAGCTCCAGCACAAAGTGGTGAACAACACGGGGCTGGAGGTAAACCAGGGCACCGCCGCCGTCATCGGCAACGGCCACCTGGCCGTGCAGGTGAACGTGGACCAGGCTGTGGAGATCCTCTACGAGGTCACGGAGCTGCCACGCTACGGTCAGCTCCAACGTCTGCACTCAAGCGGCGAGTGGAAGTGGACAAACGTCTTCTCTCAGAAACTTCTGAACAAAGAGCGGATCAGATACATGAGCTCCTACCGAGGCCTCCAGACTCACAGCAACACCACCGACTTCTTCAAGTGTAAATTCAGTGTTGGTGCTCGTGCGAGTGAGCAGGTCGTTTTCACCATTGTGGTCCACTGGATCCACTTCAAGGTCACGAGGAGCAAGATGGAGGTCGGCGGCACTCAGAGAGTCACGCTCACCGCCGGCGACCTGCACGTGGTCACCAAAGGAGTCAGACTCAACGACGCAGACGTCTTTTTCAGGCTCGTGACCGAACCCAAGAGAGGTCGTCTCCTGCTCGTGCATGACGTTTTGCAGCGGAACTCGACCTTCAGCCAGAAGAACGTCACCGACGGTGCGGTGACGTACGAACTGCTCAGCAGGACCCACGAGGACACAAGAGACACAGTCAGCTTGAAGGTGTTCTCCGTGCTCGCCTGCTGTGCACGTTCCGACTTCAGAATCCACGTCAGAGGCGAGTGGAGCGCCGTCACCGTGGTGAACGAAGGCCTGTCGCTTCTGGAAGGAGGAAGCAAAGTTCTCAGCAAAGACGTCCTGTTCTCTCACTGGGGGGGGGGGCAGCAGGTCCGGTATGTCGTCAGGGAGCGTCCGCGGCACGGACACCTCCGCTGGGCGGACCGGTCCGACACACCGGCCTTCGGCCGACTCGTGGACGCCTTCAGCAATCAGGAGATCCTGGAGGAGAGGATCGTGTACGTTCACGACGACAGCGAGACCCAACAGGACTCCTTCACCGTTGTCCTCGTGTCCCACAATCCGAGCAGGAACGTGACCCAACTCACAGTGAACGTCTCAATCCAGCTCGTCAACGATCAGAGACCCGTGAGAGTCGTTGATAAAGTTTTCCACGTGGCCCGCGAGGGACAGCGGCTGCTGACGCTCCGCGACTTGTGTTTCCATGACAATGACTCTGACTTTGAGGACGGCTGGTTGGTGTACATGAGGAGAGGGATTCCGATGGGGGAGCTGGTGCTGGCCAGCGACACCAGTCATAGGCTCTACGAGTTCTCTCAGAGGGACCTGGAGCAGGTAGTTTGTGTTCTGGAGCGTTCACAGCCTGAAGTCTGAAGCTGTTTCAGTGTTGACGTGTGTGATGTTTCTCTTCGTAGAAGAAGGTGCTGTTTGTCCACAGAGGCGTCAGCTCCGGGCGGTTTGTGCTGTTCGTGACAGACGGGAAACACTACGTGTCCACGCTGCTGGAGGTACCTCCTCCTTCTCTGAACCCTCACACAGCCGAGGCTCTGGGTCACGTGTGTGTCGGTGCAGGTGATGGCCCAAGATCCGTACCTACGGCTGGAGAACAACACGGGCCTTCTGGTCCAGCGCGGTGGGGTCGTGACCTTCACCTCCTCCAACCTCAGTGTCTCCAGCAACCTGGACCTCCGAGACCCACAGGAGGTGACCTTCGACGTCTTCCTCCCACCGAAACATGGCGTCCTTTGCTTCCACGACGGAGCGTGTGCTGCTGACACCGTGTCGAGGTTCTCGCAGCAGGATCTGGTGGCAGGACGTCTGGTTTATCACCATGACAACAGCCACCAGTTGTCAGACACGTTCAACATCACAGCGAGAGCTCGACAGAGGATCCCACAGTGGCAGAGAGACCGCGGCAGGACGGATGTGCTTCTGGACATCGGGGTTCAAATCAAGATCTTCCCGGAGGACCACCAGAGGGCGCTAACCGTCCTCAGGAACAGAGCAGTGGTAGTGGACGAGGGACAGAGAGCATCCATCGACAGAGACCATTTGGAGGTGAGACCACCTGTACTACCACCTGTACTACCACCGGTATTACCACCGGTGCTACCACCGGTACTACCACCTGTAGTCCACGTGCGTCCGTCCGTCCGATCTGTGCAGGTGGTCCATGAGGACAGTCGTCCATCAGAGATCGTTTTCACCGTCCTCAATCCTCCGTCTTTGGGCGTCATTCACAAGTTCCCAGCTGAGGACAAACATCCAGGCAGCAGTGAGGATCAGGTTCGTGCACCTTCACAACGTTTGCGGTTGCGTGGTCCCGTCGCGTGATCGCAGACACACAGGCGTTTTGTGTGTGCGCCCACAGGGCTTCAGAGAGGCGCCGGTGGCCTCATTCACACAGGAGGACATCAACCAGGGCGTGATGTTCTACTGCCAGCAGGTCGCAGGAACCAGTGACCGGATCGAGCTGGAGGCGACGAACGGGGTCACAAAGACCGGATCCGTCTGGCTGGAGATGGACATCGTTCCCTCGCTGCTGCCGCTCCAGGTCTGCTACTCATCCTTCGGCCACTCGCCACAGTCGGTCTGACCGTCCTGTCTGACTCTGCAGGTCAGCGACCTGACCGTGGACGAGGGCTCGTCGCTGCTGCTGACCTCTGACCTCATCAGGTTCGCCAGTCATCACTTCTCTGGAATGAACTTCCTCTATCAGATCACTGCTCCACCAAGACACGGACACTTGGAGCACAGCCGCATCCCCGGCATGCCGATCACGGCATTCACACACACCGAGGTCAGAGACGCGCACACAAATGTCCTGAGCGCTGGTGTGTGAACGATGGCGGGCAGCGGTCACACTTGTCTCCGTCTCACAGATGGAGCGTCAGTATATCTCCTATGTTCACGACGGCAGCGACGCGCCGATGGACGCCTTCACCCTGGTGGCCAATCAGACGGAGATCGGGAAGCACAGTCTGCCCCGCGGCGTTCGGGTCAACGTGACGCCCGTCAACGACGAGATCCCCGTCGTCACGACCAACCGGGGTCTGAAGGTGAAGACGAGTCTTTAACAGAGGAGGCCGAATCAGTTGGCCTGAGTGAGGAACATCTTCATCTTCATCAGCTGACCTCAGCAGATCTTCTGTCCGTTCCTCCGTGTTTGTCCAGGTGTGGGCCGATTCGGTGACACAGATCTCTGTGGATCATCTCAGCGCAGAGGATGCTGACACGCCACCCGAGGGGCTGGAGTTCATCGTCACGCCACCCAGCAACGGGCACCTGGCTCTAAGCGGCGCCCCCTCTAGGCACATCCTGAATTTCACCCAGGGTCACATCCAAAGTGGGCAGCTGGTGTTCGTGCACAGCGGTGAGAAGCAGCGCACGCATGGGACGAACAGATGAGCTCATGAGTCGGCTGACCCCCCCCCTTCTCCTGCAGGTGCGTCATCCGGTGGCTTCCACTTCCAGGTGAACGACGGCGTGAACTTTGCTCCTCGTCAGATCTTTACCACTGCTGCCCACACTTTGGTTCTGACCCTGCGGAGGAACCGTCCCATGGAGGTGTACCCCGGTATGCCGGCTGGTACGTCCTGCTGTCGTCGGGTGTCTCTCTCTCACTGGGTGTTTGTTTTGAAGGTTCGGTGACGCCCGTGTCTGAGCAACAGCTCCAGGTGGTCGCCAGCGACCTCAGCTCCATCGGAGGAACCCGCTCGCTGCTATTCACTGTGACCGCTGCTCCGCAGCTGGGATGTCTGGTCCGACGTCTGCCGGACAACTCCACACAGAACATCTCCACCTTCACACAGGAGATGGTACAGACGTGTGTGTGTGTGTGTGTGTGTGTTCGATCTCACCGTGTCCTCCTACAGGTGAACTCTGGACTCGTCCTGTACCATCAGAACGTTCCGCAGTCAGTGGGCTGGTCGGCGACGGACTACTTCTCCTTCACCGTGTCAGCTCCTCCTGCGTTCCTTCCTCCTCACACCTTCAACATCGTCATCTCCGACAAGGCCAAAGAACATCTGAGCAGACTCCTCAACAACGCAGGTAGTCTGGAGATGTTCTTCACCGGTCCACAGAACATGGACGTGAAGAGTTGAGAGGAACATGTGCTCGTGTCAGGCGCTGTGGTGGCCGAGGGTGGCAGCGTGACCATCGATCGTTCCAAACTTGACGCCTCCAGCCTCCTGAGGAACGTTCCAGAGCCACGGCGCAGAGACCACCATGTCTTGTACCGTGTGCTGTCGCTGCCACGCCACGGAGCTTTGTCCGTCGGCAGCCAGAACCTCAGTGGGTGAGGAACCAGAACCGACGGCTGGCAACGGGTTTGTTACGTTCGCTGACGTTCGTCTTCACTCAGGGACGCGGCCGTCTTCTCTCAGCTTGTCCTCGATAAGTTTGGCGTCACGTACGTCCATGACGACTCTGAGACCACGAGGGACAGCTTTACCTTCCAGGCCTGGGTGGCTCCTCTAGACCCTCCCCCCTCATCCTCCTCTTCTCCCTTGTCCACCTTCTCCTCCTCCTCCTCCTCCTCCTCCACCCTATACTCCTTTTCGCCCTCGTCTGCGTACACGGGGGCTCCTCGGCAGGTTGAAGACGCCACCGTGGTGACAGAGACCTTTAATATCACTGTGATGCCGATCGACGACCAGCCCCCACTAATCAGAAGCAGAGCTCGGAGCATGAAGGTGGTCGTCGGAGAGAGAGTCATCCTTGGACCAGAGAACCTGCAGGTGAGTCACCAACCCCGGACCCGTCCGGAGCATTGACCCGAACTGTCCGATGTTCACGTGTCCAGGTGGAGGACCTGGACACGCCTCCAGAAGAGCTGCACTACCTGGTCATCAGCAAACCCAACAACGGCTACCTGACGCTGGGGGAGCGTCCGGAGCCCGTCACGTCCTTCACCCAGTACGACGTCAACCGTGGCCGGCTGCACTTCATCCAGCAGGTGAGCGGACCTCTTTGACACGGTCTGACGCTCCCACCAGAAGGCAGAGACAAGTGTCAGTCCTGATGGAACGTTGGAACATGCTGACCCATCACGTCCCTCAGGCCTGAATGTCTCGTTTTTTTCTCCCCAGGGAGATCCGTCCACCGGCGTCTTCTACTTCAATGTGACCGACGGTCATCACCGACCGCTCTACAAGCTCTTTGGCCTGGAGGTGATCAGCCCGTCGGTGTCGGTGGTGAACAACACCGGCCTGTCACTGGTCCAGGGCCAAACCGCTGTGGTTCTGACCACTAATCAGATCGCAGCTCAAACCAACGGTCGCATGCCGGCCAACATCACCTACACGGTGACCACGCCTCCTCGGTACGGACGCATCGCTATGAACGACCAGGAGGTCGTGACCTTCGGCCACGAGGACCTGCGGCTCGGCCGCGTTGTGTATCACATGACCGACCTGAGCGAATCAGAGGACAGCTTCCAGGTGTCTGTGTCGGCAGCCACCCCCGGCGTGGAGTACGTGAATGTGTCAGCGGTGGCGGTGGCGGTGACCGTGCGGCCCCTGGTCTACCTGAGGGAACCGGTGCGTGTCCCCAGCGGTGTCGCAGTCAAACTAGGCAAAGCCATGATCGATGCCTCGGAGCTGGCGAGGATCAGCCGTGCTGACCCGCGGTTCGAGGTCCTGTCTCCTCCCAAACACGGAAAACTGGTGAAGGTAACGCTTCTCCTACCTCTGTTCACAAGAAGTTCTGAAGAACCTTCAAAGAACATCGCATGTGAAGTAATACACCACTGAACCAGTAGAGGGCGACAGGTTGTCTTCCCTGAATGCTTGTTCATTTCCAGTGACCTGTGTGTGTGTGTGTGTGTGTGTGTGTGTATATGACTGCAGATGACCTATGACCCAAACCAGGCGTCAGAGGTCCTCCGATCCTTCACGTTTCGTGATGTGGTGCAGGGACGTGTCGCCATCGAGGAGAACCTCAGTGACGGTCGACCTTCTCGTAACCAATCAGCGCTCACGACCGCCCGAGGCCACGCACCGGCCACGCCCCTCAATGACTCCTTCGTGTTCCTGCTGAAGGCCGCCAACGTTCAGCCGGCGAAGGGTGAACTTCACTTCACCATCCTGCCGCACCACCACATGCACCACGGTCCAGGGGGAGCGGCTCGGAGTGGCGCTGAAGGGGGGGAGCGCACCACACCCCACCTGCCACCCAACAGCCAGACGTCTGTGGACAGAGGCCGAGGGGAGAGGCAGTGGGTCAGGGAGGGCTTACTCTTCCACATTTTGTCCCAGAATAATCAGAGCCGGACGCAGCAGCGGCAGCGGCCGCACCCCCGCTGGACCAATCACACGCGACCTCACGGGGACCGAGCAGCGAGCGGCTCGAAGGGGGCGGGGTGGGGGCGGGGCAGGGCTCTCCCCGACCACACTCCGTCCAACCTCCCTGACTTGCCCCCGCTGCAGGTGGAGGTGCAGCCCCGCCCCGCCTCCGACCCGCTGCTCATCATCCTGCCGCTGCTGACTTGTCTGCTGCTCGTCGTCATCCTCCTCGTTCTCATCCTGGTGTTCCGCCACCGCAAAGAGAACCGCGCCCGCCACCTGCTCCAGGACCTCGCCGCTGCCGCCGTACCCACGGAGGGCAGCCCCTCCTTGGGCCGGCCCGAGTGTAGCATGGCTGCGCCCTCTGTAGTGGTCACCCCGCTCGGCTGGGCGAGCTGCCCCACCTCGCCCGCCGTGCCCCTCAGTCCCAGGAGGAGGCGGAGCCTGGCCCCCGGAACAACCTTCTGGGGGCCGTTTAACGACGGGGTGAACATCAGCGGCGAGTCCAGGAGTGAGACGAGCGGCGAACCGGGGGGGGCTCCAGAATACAGGCGCTTCCGCAGAGCAACGTCAATCGGACACGAGCAGTTCTGGGTCTGAGAAACGAGCCCCACGTCTCAGGTGGACGTCTATGTCCCGACTGGCTCATGGGACCTGCGGCAGGCCTCAGGGAGGGGTTTCCACTGGAGCGCCCCGTAGGCTCATTTCCTGCCTCCTTGCTTCAGTTGGATCCAGCAGGAGCTCAAATGAAGTTTGGAGTTCATTGGAGTTCAGTTTCCTGATTTTGATCCTTCGTTCTTCTGCTTCAGTTAAATAAAAAGCTTTTGACCCCCAAACATCAGATCTCCAGTTCCTCTTCTGTTTGCTGATGTGACAGTGAAACAAAAACCCTGGAGGTTCGTTGAGGTGAAAGAACGTCGTGTTCTTCTCAAACAAATATTGAAATGTTTCCTGAGAAAACATCCCTCTGGTTTCTGTCAAAGTTTCCTTCTTCTGAGGATCAGAGGTGGAACGAGTCGGTCCACAAGACAAGAAGGAGGAGGAGACATTTAGAGAGAGGAGGGGAGGAGGAGGAGAGGAGGGAGATGAATAATCAACAGCCTGCAGATGCAGGAACCTGAGCCTCAGTGAGTCATGGTGTCAGGTTTCTGTCTTTGCTCTGGAAGCAAACCTCACATCTTCGGCCGGAGAATCCAACAAACTTGCTTGTGTGGCTTCAAACCGGTGTCTGAACGTTCTTCACCTCTGACCACCAACGTTCTTGGATTCAGCGCTGATGCGAGTGAAGTTGGAGACACACTGATGTCAGATGCAGCAGCAGCTTTGTTCCACTGAAGGTTTTAATGTACAAACACAAAACACATTGAATCCAACGTCAGATTCACCACATGATGACTGCAGACACCAACAGGGAATATGTTCTGGAGGACCATCCGGTTCTGGTCCAGACATGTTATTGTAATGATATCCAGCTGACAGTGTTCCTCAGTCCTGGTTCTGGTGGACCTTGTCCTCCATGTCTCTGGTCATCAGGTGTCTACACAACTTCCTGATTGTTAGAATCAGGTGTTGGTGGAGGAGACGTCTGGACCGGAACCAGAAGATCGTCTGGATCCACCGGGAGCAGGACTGTAGCCTCAGTGTCTGACAGAAGACTCATTTCCTCAACTGAAAAAGGATCCTGAGTCTGACCTTTGAACTCCCTGGGTTAGGGATGTCCACACACCCAGAGGTCAGGTGACCACACCAGCAGTGAAGATGTGAAGCTGTTTGATGAGTTGATGAATCACTGAAGACACATGAGCATGTAGTTCAAGTATCATTCATCCATCCATCCATCCATCCAGTTGTTCATCCATCCATCCATCCAGTCGTTCATCCATCCATCCATCCAGTCGTTCAGAGGAAGACGTGATCCACTACCGGTCGTCAGCTTCAGCGAAGCGTCTGTCAGACATTCTCCTGCTCGCCGTCATAGTGCTGCAGCGCGTCCTCCAGTTTGGACGTGATCTTGTGGAAGAATCCGATCTGCTGCCGCAGGTGATGCTGCATCTGGAAGCGGAAGTCTCTGACCCGTGTGCGGTGGAAGTGCTGGATCTCGGCCAGCGTGGCGCAGGAGATGATGTTGCAGCGGTCGTGGAGTTCGCCTTCCTGCTTTGGACAGTCCTTCACCTTGGTCAGCGCACCTGGGGGGCGGTCAGAGGGCGTGGCGGTCAGGTGTGGAGAGAAGAACAAGAAACATTAAAACTAGTATTGAAGAAATGACAGATTTAAGTTGTTTGACAGACAGATGATTCATGTCTGTATGCTAAGCTAACGCTACGGCTACGGTTAAGGCTACGGCTACGGCTACAGCTACGGCTGCAGCTAAGGTAAGATCCTGAAGTGGGGGCACAACATTTGATGACAGATGAGGTTTGGTGGTCAACGTCAGGACTGAAGTGTTTCCCTTTACAGACTATGATGAAACTAGAAACTAAAAAAAGAGGGTGGTCACACAGACAACACAGTCCACCTGTCTGTCTCTCACTGTGCTGTCAAACAGACACACACACACACACACACACCTACAAGAAGTCGGACTTGGCTCGCTGCAGATTACTGAGCTGTAATCTGAACTATGTTCTTTGTTCTGGTGGAAACGTTTACAGACACACACACACCCCTCCCCTCCTCTTCTTGTGTGTCACCAGGAGCAGTGGAGAAGGGGGGGGGGTTAATCCTGTTCTACATTCCTGGGTCCCAGGGCGACGGAGAACCGACGCTCAGGAATCTGCTGGTTGAGACTCAGAGAGCAGAAAGGTCGGTTCCCCCCCACTGAGGAAACAGTTAGACGGTTGGACGATGAGTTCAACAGACATCCAACAGGTTGGCAGTTGTGTTTGACATGTTAGGAACCATCACCGGGACATCGGTTGGTTCAGACAAGAAAAGATGAAATCAAATGATACAACAAGATGAGAGACTCTCAGATCTGTCAGAGTTTAACAGATCAATGACTCAGCACCAACATCTTTTCCAGTTGGTGTCAGCGACGTGTGGACATGGATTCTGACTGCTGCTCTCAGCTCCGGGGGGTCGGACAGGAGCTGCAGGAGGTGGACCTCCTCACGGGACCTTCTCCTCAGAGGAACGTCACCGTCACCGACCGACTCATCGCACCTTCTTTGTTCTCTGCTGCTTTGTTGCGACCTTTGACCCTGCAGATGTCATCCCAACACATTCCATCTCGACTGGAACTTTGTATGTGACAACAACGCTCACCTTCAAACTACACACTGTGTGGTCTGTCCAGATTGTGCACACAACACCCACAACAAGAACACACAACACACAACAACAGCACACGACACACACGACCAGCAGAACACACAAAGACACACACACACACACACACACACACACACACAGACACAAAAACATACACAGACACAAAGACACACACAGACACCCTCACCTTTCTGCACGTGGATGATGTCGGGGAAGTTGGCCAGGTGACCCCTGTAGAGGTCCAGGAGGTCTGAGATGGGGTCGAGGTCGTGACGCGGTTGCTCGGCAAAGAACTCCCCGATGGCATCGTAGGCGTCGCCGGTGTAGGCGATGGCCCGGTTCAGACCGGCGGCGTAGACCTGCTGGTCCAACTCGAAGGCCTGAGCCAGCAATCTGAAGGCCTGGCCCACCTTCTGGTACTCCTTCTTGAATCCGGCCATCTGCTTGCGGGCAAACTCGTTGATGGTGGTGTTGACCACCACGATATTCTCGTCCATCCTCTTGGTGAAGGTCTTGAAGCCTTCGATCTTGCCCTCGACCTCCTGAAGGTCCAGAGGGACAGCCGGCGTGCTGACAGGGGACAGACGTTGTTCAGTCAGTCTATGACTCTTATTGTGAAAGGACAGACACCGTCAGATCTTCACTGGGACTATCACAATGTCCACGAGAAGTTTCAGTGGACGATGACGCAAAGACACGAGATAGACGGAGAAACGAGCAACGATGCTGTTTCTGCCTCTTGAGACAAGGACGCCCGAGTCGGCGGTTTGTGGAGTGGGGGCTCCTCCTACCTGATGGTCAGGAAGAAGTTGGCTCCGACCAGCTCGTCCCGCTCCGCCTTCCTCTTGCCTTGTTTCCAGGCCTTCTCGTCTGGCCCGCACGTCAGGAAGTGCTGGAAGACGTCGCAGCGAGCGAGCACAGGGTGGCTGACCATGTGGTTCATCCACCAGATGAGACCTTTCCTCCTCTTGGAGATGAAGTCCTCCTCAAAGCGCCCGGTGGCCTGCTTCTCTGGCAGATGTGGCACCGAGATGACGGGGAAGCGTTCCACCAGCCGAGCGTAGAGCCAGTCGAAGTGTTTGTATCTGCACAGAGGACGGAGACGGTGTGAGGAGTCAGGGACGGGGCAGGAGAAGACTGGGTGGATGGGGGAGGAGAAGACTGGGGGGAGATCAGCAGGACAAATGTGGTGAGAGAGATGAGAAGAACCAAAGACAGTGAGGAGGAACCAGCTGAGGAACCAGCTGACAGGAGCGGGTGTACCTGACAGGAGGGGGGGGTACCTGACAGGAGGGGGGGTACCTGCGGTTGACCTGCTCCCCGGTGTGTGTGGGCGTCAGCCCGTAGGACATGTAGCTCTTCATGCCCTTGAACTTGGTCTGCCTGGTGGGGTCGTCGACGGTGCAGGAGAAGGGGGAGGGGTCCTCCTGCCACTGCGGCCCATGGGCCCCCGTCACCACGCGGATCCTGTCCCCGTCCTTCACGGGGGCCGAGGCCTCCCCCAGGAGGAAGGCCTCGCCTCCAGACTTGACGAAAGTGGAGAACCTGTTGAGGTTCCTCCCCACGGTGGCTGAGCTCCTGGCCTGCTGCTGGGCGCCGCCCCCCTGGCCAGGCAGGGAGGGGGTCGCCAGGTACGAGGGGGGCGAGCTGCCGAAGCCGTGAGGAGCGTCGGCGGTGGGGGAGACGTCGTCCCAGTCGTCGTCCCAGTCATCGTCGCTCCCCTGGAAGCCGCCTCCTTCCCTGGGAGAGGGTGGCTGAAAGGAGCTGCAGGAGGCGTGGGGGGCGCTTCCAGCTTTGGGAGGTGAGAAGCCTGTGTTGTTGGAGGAGATGTGGTCCCTGAGGATCTCCACATAAGAGGCAGGGAAGAGGCCGGCCTCCCCCCGGCAGTTCTCCCCCTCCAGCCAGCCCTCCAGCTGCTCCTCACTGAACACGCTCACCAGCTCCCCCTCCCGGATGGACACCTCCCCTGCGTTCTCACTGTCGAAGTCGTACAGAACTTTGGCCTTCAGAGACATTCTGGACTGTTCGACGGATCTTCTCTCACATCGGGACGGGATCAGTTCTCACAGTGAAGAACAGACGAACCTTCGACCCCCAACCCTTCCTCCTCATCGCCCGCTCCGAGCGGCAGAGAACATCTGTGTCCGAGAAGAACCTTAGAAGAACCCCAGGAGAACTCCAGGAGAACTCCAGTAGAACTCCAGAAGAACCCCAGAAGAACTCCAGAAGAACTCAATCCTCAGATCGGACTTCCGGTTCGGTTCTTTGCCGGTCGCTGTGTCTTCGGTGACAGAAGAGAAACAGTCAGTTAGTTGTCTGTGGAAGTTAAAGCTCCAGTTCGAACACGTCGAGAGGAGGAGGAGTCTGCTGCGTGTTCGGTCGAGTCCTCCAATTCATCACGTTACATGGAAAAAAACCCATGACGTCACTGTAACGGTCGTATGAACCCGATGACAACTTTATCAACACAAACTGCGCGTCTATCGCTGACATCTCACCTACGCAACAGCAGCTGACACCAACAGATGTTTTATTTCATTTCACTCTATATTATTAGATTGTATATGCCACAACTGACGATTTATTATACTAATTTCAATTCTAATAATGACTTATTTGTGGAGTACACTCGTGGTTTAAACAGTCATGTTTTAAGCATTTAAAAGTATTTGACACTGGGATTGATTACATTTTATGTCATATAAGTAGTTACTAATCTAGGCCGCTAGATGTCAGTGTTGGAACGCAGATTGCGGTATTAACGTTGACATACTGTAGCTTCCTTGGGGTGACGCTTGTCAATGTGTGTATGCACAATGCACGGTGTTTTCGGTAGTGACGTGTGAAATAAATTGAAAACTAAAAAAGCTGAGGAGGAATCGGCCTGAACTCCAGGGACAGCGTCGGGTGAAACGTTACTGACAGCACCTGAACGCACCAGTCACTGCACGAGCGAACCGCCTCGGTGACTTCCAGGAAGTCAAACCCACTCGGCGGCTCGTCATATCCGGTTTACCCGTGACCCGGAGTTTCCACAGAAACTCAATGAGACACAAAGACGTTCAGTCACTGGAGCAGACCGTTAACAGAGCATTTCCACGGTGACCATCAGTTCACGAGGGGTTTTTAAAAAATGATTTAGTATTATTATTAAAAATGTCGGCCTGAACAGTCCAGCTGAAGTTTGACTTCTTCACAGCATCCACCCTTCTCGCTGCTACTGTTATTACCGTTGTTGTTACTGTTATTGTTATTGTTTTTACCGTTGTTGTTACTGTTACTGTTATTGTTTTTACCGTTGTTGTTACTGATACTTCTACTCTCTGACCTCATCAAGCAGCATTATGCAACTGCCCAATCAGAGCATTGACTGTTTCTGTGATTGATCATCTCCGCTCTCCCCGGAAGGAAGGAAGCTTGTGTGTGTGTGTGTGTGTGTGTGTGTGTGTGTGTGTGTGTGTGTGTGTGTGTGTGTGTGTGTGTGTGTGTGTGACACTGAAGCCATTTTCCAGGAAATGCAGTAGAACAATCTGATGGTTCGTGACGTGTGAAACTTTTTTCAAAACCACAAAGTCAAACTTGTTGTGATGCTGGTGAAAGGTGAGTGATGATCTGTGGAGCATTTCCAGCAGTCAGTCAGTCGCATGTTCTCCTGCAGCTGCTGACATGAAGTTAAATGTTGAAGTCCATGAATGACTTAACAGTCACCAACTTTCACAAGGTGCCAACACAACCAGCGGCCCTGTACAACTTCAAACTCACACAAACATGTCGGCAACTCACAGTGAAGGAGGAAACAGAAGAGATGATTAGTATTCACCGCCAGATGGAAAAAGTAGAAGATCCATCAGGTAGAACGGAAATGTTCCACTCCAGCAGAGAGAGGCAAAGATACATGAGGAAGTCAGCAGAAGAAAAAGAAATGTCAGTCCATTCGTGTGTGTGTGTGTTTCAGACTCTTGTACTGTCACAAACACACAGAATTGATGTGTATTGATGTGTGTGTGTGTGTGTGTGTGTGTGTGTGTGTGTGTGTGTGTGTGTGTGTGTGTGTGTGTGAATGTGTGTGCATAAATTGTCAGCCATGTTTCTGTTAGTCTACAAATGTAGTTTTTCACCAGACGTCTGAGTGTCTGGAAAAGCACTACATAAGTTTGATGCATTATTATTATAGATGGAGCGGGAGACGAGGGCGGAATGTTCCACGTCGACACTTGATGGGAAATTAGAAATTAAATTTTAGTTTAAATGTACAAATACAAGTTGAATCCAACAGAAACTGAAAGTGACTCCAAACTGTTGACTGACACACAACAGTTCCAGCACAGCTTGTTTTCTTTGCATAGACACGCACACACCTACATGGTTACCATAGTAACTGGTGCAGATGGATTGAAAACGGGAACGCCGCCTGAGCACAGGAATGTGACACATACTCCTCCAGACATAAATATTACATTCATTCATTGTTCCTCAGTGTTTCTGTTCATTCATTCATTCATTCATTGTTCCTCAGTGTGTGTGTGTGTGTGTGTGTGTGTACATTCACTCTTTCATTCTCATTTATACTCCTTCCGCAGACATGGAATGTATGCTGACAGGATCAGCCGGTCACCTGCTGCTGTCCAATGAGGATTCCCCTGTGTGTGTGTGTGTGTGTGTGTGTGTGTGTGTCTGTGTGTGTGTGTGTGTGTGTGTGTGTGTGTGTGTAGGGTGGGGGAGAAGTCATTTTCTCTCAGCGATGTCTGGGATTGGATACAGA
>CAAKHB010006178.1:0-12710 GCA_901007665.1 Aeoliscus strigatus | reverse complement strand
ATCTGAAAACACCACCAGTACGTCTCAGTGTCTACTACTCATACACATCTTTTGTGAACCGATGGCACCAAAGCCCCACCAAAGGTAAAACTTTGAATGGACAGACAGCAGAGTGTAACGGTAAAGGGCTGATCTGTCAGTCAGTGCAGACACACGACCTCCCGCTCTTCACACTGCTCCAGGAATGATTGGTGGCAGGTCACACGGTCGCGGGTGGTTCACACACGGCTCCGATTCCTTTCATGAGTCACAATAAAGCTGATTCTGATTCTCTCAGTCGTTAAAGGCGTTTTTCATTTAAAGGCATCTTTTATTTCACTCCAGCCAAAGGAATTTTTGAATTAATGATTTATCTGTTTACTTCCTGATCAGTGGAGCTTCTTTAAAGTGCTAAGGTTTATGCTGATGCTCTGCATGTTAAACATGTCAAAAATGTCCTGCAGTCAAATCCCGATGTACAACTAGGAATGTGTCCTTTTGTATATCTCATTTGTTTTTGTTTTAGGATTCAGTTTTTGGTATGATGTATAATGATTACATATATGCATGATATAAAATTAACTTATGCTTGTCCTTCTCGACCCTTTTCTATTTTTTTTTTTTTTTGTAAAGAAATCCCACTGTTCCTCCTCCTGTCTCACTATTCGTCCTTTGCAATTCTGAAGACATCACAAAGAAATCACAGGCACTGGATCAGGACAGATTGTGGGTCTCTGCAGCGTAGCGTAACCGATAGGTGATTGGATTGAAAATAATTCCCTATAATGACGAGGCCAGCTCAAGGCTGTTAGTGGTAATGAGAACACGGTACGTGCTCAGACCCAAACTCTGCTTTGCCTCTCAATGCTCCTGTGTCGGCTGGCAGCGCGCATACATACACATCTACACACACACACACACGCTGACACAAGGACAAGTCAACTCTGTCATAACAGTGGAATTATACCTCGCTGAACATGTAGCATGAAAATGTGTGTACACCAGATACAAATGGCTCATGTTCCATTCTTACCACTGTCTGAGGATTCTTCATGAAGGACATTCCTGTCGACGTGCTACGGCTTGTTTCTCTGCTCGTGAAAGAAGCCCACAGCGTCGGCGGGAGGTTGGCGTGGCGCCATCCTGGTGCATCTGACTGGCTCGTGGAGCGTCACTGGTGTGTTGCACAGCCACCCATCGGGCACACATGTTACACACTGGTTGCCAAGAAGCCCATTTCCGCACCCTTGCTGCACACAACGTGAGCGCAGCAGCACGCCCCTCTGACATACCTGTGCCTCCGTCCCCTCACTCCCACAGGCAGGTGCTGCAGCTCACACCTGCACATGAAACACACACGCACACACACACACACACACACACACTCATCGAAGACATTCAAACATAAGCTCAGACGGGTATACATAAGTAACACATAAGGAACAAACAGATGTTGGACTGCAGGAAGTATACACATAAGGTAGTATATCAACACCCTCTCGCCCACACACACACACACACACACACACACACACACACACACACACACACACATACATACATTCAACACGGCGCACATAATAGCAGGCAGATTGTGCAGCAGAGTATTGGGAGCCCAATCAAATGACGCATGGCTGCAATTGCATAAAACTCATCGTCTGTCGCTTGTGTGGGCAGAGGACGTGAAATAGTAGCACTTCAGATACAGTACTTTTAATGACACAACGCCAGATGCTGAATGGAATGCTCAGTGGTGCTCGTCACTGCTGAGCGGGATCAAGAAGCTCCCTG
This sequence comes from Aeoliscus strigatus, assembly GCA_901007665.1. NCBI lineage: Eukaryota > Metazoa > Chordata > Actinopteri > Syngnathiformes > Centriscidae > Aeoliscus > Aeoliscus strigatus. Next base: position 10,940 of record CAAKHB010006178.1, on the reverse strand, counting down.
TACGCGGCGCGGTGCCACCTCCACGAGCAGGGAGATGACCGCCAGTAGCAGCAGAGCAGCTTGTGTCGGTCTCCCGAGCGGCTCTTAGAGGGCAGATACTGATCTCCTGAATGAAGGTTCTTGAGGTATTTGTTGTGTTCCAGGGACATTGCTGTTTCTAACCTACCCACAGACTGTGTGATTGTGCTTGGAACACTCAGGGGTTTGCAAAGGAGGAAAAAAAAGGAAAACGAGAAGAAAACTTTCTTAAAACTCAGGGATCGCGAGGAGCACATGGAAACGATAGCAAACCAAGACAAAGATGACACACCAGAGTAAAGCGCTGCCACCTGAGGGAGGGGTGAGGGAACGCTGGCAGGTGACTCATTCCAGTCAGGATGACGGTCCAGTGCCCAGTCATTAGTCATCTCATTCCCCTTCTTTACTTCTTGGAGGACACTGAGAGTTTAGAATCCAAATAAGTGAAGCTGTGCTCTCAAAAAATCTAAATCTGTTGTATCTTTAATCAAGTCGTAGCATAAGCCTGATGGTTTTTGTGATTCCTCTCAGCAGTGGTGGGGAGAGAAGGGGAGAGAAAAGGCTCGGAAAAGAAGGTAAATACGGTAGAGGGGGAGACGGTTTGCCATCTCGTCGTGCTCTTGTTCATTGCGAGTAACTGTCTGTCTGTGATGGAACCACATTTGTGACTGAAAGAGTATACTTCAGTGGCTGCAGTGACGTTCATCGCCCCTCTGGAGAGATATGATGGACATGTTGAGATTTTATTCATTGATGTCCACAGAGATCATGTATTTTATCATGATTGAACATTTTGTACACGTGTATATGACACTTTTTTGAATTTAACCCCAAGTGTAGAAGTTGTAATCTCGCCATGGCAAATGGACGGAAATGATGTTCAGTTTGCCCTAAAACCAGCAGGGGGAGCTAGTGCTGCTCAACTTGACTGTTAAAAGCGACACATTTTGTCACTGTTGTCGAGAAGAGAGAAGACGATAAAAAAAAAAAAAGAAGGATGGTATGACTCAGCTGCTTACCAGTAATTGGCCAGGCACTCTCAAAGTACATGGTGCTTTTCCTTCCACTCTGCCTGTCTCGACCTTCCAAAGGTTAGTTTGAAGCTGTAGATTCTTCTAGACTGACACATGCCAGCTGAAAAGCATCAAGTTAGTTGCCCTGCTCAGTCAGTGCAGGTGTGAGCACATTAACAGCTGAGGTGCGTATTTGTGGAAATCCTTTTGGATTCAAATCAGTTCTAAGATGGTGATTTGTCAGAGAGAGGAGAAGGAATGTGACGAGCTCCTTAGGACAAATAAAACCAAACCCTACATGTTGTTGGCTCTGGGTGTTCCCCACCGATGATAGAATTAATTGTCAATCATGAATACACGTCATCATCCATCTGCCTGCTGTGACATTGTACTGCGACCACCTCCAGTCGTGGTTATCAAACACGTAATAAACAATTAACGGTGCAAACGGTTTGTTGTCATCCTCTACAGCAGTATCAACTCACAACTCCATTATAGACGGGTAATATGCAAATTACCCAGGTTATCTGCACATAACTTGAAAACATGGGTAGTTTGCAAACAATATGTTATATATGTTATAAATGGCGTTGTTTGAAGCATATGGTGGAAAGTAACACTTTTGTTCTTTGTGAGGTGAACCCCTCTCTCATCTGTCAGTTTCTAAATACATTTCAAGGAAATGACTCAGAATCATTTTGACTGAGCACGAAATCATCACACCAAAGTTGCATAATTCAAAATGACTTATCATTTAGCCAGAGAGGAGCAGCGGGTTTTCTAAAGGAGGAGAGTCTTTCACTGTTACTGCAATTTTTCATAATTACCTGTGATTTGCAACTGCAACAGCAATTTAGGCAGCTCTTTATGCACTTTCAAATGTACCCCTCTTACGCTTTTATGGTCACATGGCTTTTTTTCCGGGAGAAGAGAGAGGGTTGCCCACATCCTCACATTTTTTTCCTGTAGAGGAGAGAGGGTCGCCCACATCCTCAGGGTCTTTTTTTTTTTTTTTTTTTTTTTTGGCCTTGACCAAAATGACAAAAGTACTGAACACTAAGATGTCCACAATGTTGAAAACTATAGTGGATAAAAGTGGCCAGAGTAGGGTTCTCCTTCTGTAACTGAGGCCCACATGTTTTTTTTAAACACTGAAATGGGTCCCACAGGAACAAACACACGCGGGATGAAAAAAAGAAAGCCTACAGCACTGTATTTTTTGTGCAGTTGCCTTCAGTATGACTCACATTTAGGTCCATCAATGGATTTAACAAAATGACATCCAAATACAGTATTTATTTCTTAACCTGAAAGGTGAACTATGTAAACTTGGCAGAATACCGACATCTAGTGGGGTCGCATTGGAACTGCAACACACACACACACACACACTGTCGGGACCATTAAAAAAATATAAAACAATATTAATTCACACAATAATTAAGTTTTAGTCAGGAAAAGCTACACTTTCATTCCATGCCCCTCTAAACACACTGTGGACGTTTTATTTGTTTTGTTTTGTTTTGTTTTTTAAATATAGCTTTTAATACAAATAATACATAGCCCACCTTGAACAATGTGTTCTGGACCTAAACATGTTTTAAACAAGTTAAGTCCTCTGTAAATTTCTTTGATATGCAACAGCCTGCAGACCTGGAGCGCTTTGCATAAAGATTTAATGTTAACGTTTTATTTCTGGGACTGGGTAAAGAATATCAATAGTGTTCAAATACCTCAAGAATCCTTCAGGTTAACGTGTTTCAACAATAAATCACAGGGTGGTTTTATTGTGTTGCAGCCAGCAGAACTGGAGCGTTCAAAGGATGAAAAGTGCCAAAAACAGGACTGCAGATTTGAATATAGTCACGTTCAATATCTGAATATTTCAAGAAAAGAATGGAGCAAGAGTGAGCAGGTGTTAGATGAGGAGCTGTGGGAACCAGTGAACTCATTTCTTCTGTAAATATGTTTGTTAACTGGATGTCATAACAACATGACTCGTAATGATTCCCTTCAGTTGTTTGTGTTTGTATCCGTACAGAGGAGTTGCCCACATCGACCTACAGTTTGTAATTTTAGACACAGAAAAACACGCAGAGCATCCTGCCAGAAGAAGACCAGAAGAATCAACCGTTTTTGCCTGAGCACATTTAATTCAACCTTTAATTTGGTTTCAGCTTTGTTGTTCTGCACTGTGAGAGCATATAAAAAGAAACAGAAGTTAATTTTCATAAAAAGCAGCTCAACAAATACGGGTGCCAGTCATTGTTGAATGCTTTTGTCCTCGCAGAAATGCGTTTCAGACAAACAAAGGGTGAGACATTCACTTCGGAGCTAATTATTAATCATTAACAAAACCCTCATCTTTATAAAAAGAGCTGCACTGAGATGCTCGTCAGTCATTCTCTTCTTCCCCTAAAAGACCTGTCAACACGAACAACTGACAGCAGCTGAACCAAACCATGTCGAGTCCATTGTGTGTGTACTAAAAACCATCTACGTGTGTGTATGCATCATAAAAAGAAGAAGAACTAAAGATGGTAAATAATCCCATTCACGGTGCAGCGCACTCGTCAAAGCTAGATCAACCTGACATGCGTTGAGTCTCCGTCGCTCCAACCGGATCAGTCAGTGTCGCTGTCTGCTGATCAGGCTGCTGACATTCTCACCGTTGTCATGACTACGGTGAAATCCACATTGATGAGGTCGCTCAGATTTCCTGATCAAGTTTTAAAACTTGTTCACGTTAAACTGAATCCACTTCCACTAACATCACACATCACACAATGAGAGATTCAAGAAACAAGATGACCCCCCACCTCTTCTTTAACGCACAGACAAGTCATTCATTCTTTTTCAGCAAAATGTAAAAAAAAAAAATGTATAATGAATCATTTTCAATCTCCAATTGTTGCTCCTATATGCCACAAGAGGGCGTTCATCTCAATGTGTTTTCTTGTTTTCGAAGCACTTTGTGAGGTGTCTCTTTCTCCAGCTGCCTTTATTTCTCATCCGTTTGTCTCAACCGTCCGTCACACAGGATGAGAAGACAAAGAAAAAGACAATGGGAAAGAATGAGAGCATCCACCGCTTCTGTCTCACAAAGTCACCTCAGCTGTCTCCTTTGCACATCTCTGCATGTAGGCGTTGCAGGTCCATGGAATCATTACTGCACATGAACGAGGCCTAGAAGACGATTAGCAAAATCTGCAATTGCCCCTGATCCAATCACAGATATCCCTGATGATGAGGCGGAGGATCGCAGGAGCTGTTGCAAGAAAAGCCAAACCGACCTCATCCTCTATTTGAAATGAACCCTCTTAAATATTTTAGCATGTTGAATATGTGTGGAGCTTTGAAGAAATGAGCTGGATTTTTCTACTCATTTGTTCGTGCGAAAGAGGGACTATGATTTGGAGCGCTGGCAAAAAAGAGAATTAAACAAGAGAGAGAACCCCTTTAAACAAAACATGCTCAGATGCATTTTGCTTCCACTGCTGCAGGAGAGTACTGAAGTGACGAGTTGGGAAAAAAAAAAAAAAAAAAAAACGTTGGTGGAAGAAGAAAGTTAGTGTTTCTCTCATTACTCCTTCACCGCACACGCTGCCAAGCACATTACCTAAAAGACTGTCGTTCATGAAGACAGGATTCGAGAGATTTGAAAGTAAAACCCGTCGACGACGGTGGGATCTGATGAAATGTGGTCAAAGATGTTCCTGGTTGTTTGATCTCACCAGACCTACTAGACTGTACTCACGCTACATCTTGTGAAAAGAATGTCACAGTACAGATCCCCTGGAAGACACTGTGTGAATGCATGATGCTTATTCACAAATGCATTCACACACAGATGTATTCATAAGCCATTTCTCTGCTATCTCAGATGTGCAGCACTGAAGCCTGAGAGATTTGAGCTCATTTGCAGGAACATTAAAGCTCAACAGTCTCATCCTTTTGACAATGTTTTATTGTGGATGTGCAAAACTCATTTCGGCAGTTGACACTTGGGTATAGATATCAGAGATACATGAATTTTTCGCGGAGGCAAGGTATATATCCATAAATTGGATGTGCAAGCACTTTTGACGGCGACTCCTGGAGTCTAAGGGATCCTGAAAAAAAAGTACGCTATTTTACGGTAATGATGTAAACCGTAAACACGTAGGCCATCTGTGACATCCAGTGAGAAAATCCGACATTTTTCTAAGAGAAGTAGATGCTGAACATGAAAGATGAAAAACACAACCGTCTAGATTTCCCTTCAGGCTGCACTAATAAGATAGTTGCAAAAATCTGGTGCATATGCCGGGAATATTAACAAACAAACAGACCGTATAGAAGCTTTTGGACTGTTTCATACGCTGTAAAAGCCTTCTTTTGACTAGCAGCCAACAAATGATTAGCAGGGACAATTATGCAGGAAAGATCTGGCAACTAAACCTTGTAAAAGGCGAAAAAAAAAAGTCCATTTGTCAGTGGAGTGCACCTTGTGTCCACTGGGGACCGTCGTACAGGTCTACTGGTAGATACAAACAAACATAATGGGATGAGTTCATGTAGCCCCACACGTAAACACAGAGCCATGACGCTTTAGCAGCCCAACGATGCAGACATGGTCGCTAATGAGTTGGAATCAAGCGGCTCTACAAAGAAGACCAATCCAGTGAGCAGGACCTGAATGGTACAGATAGAAAAGGCTGCAAATTACAGAGCGCTTCCACCTGGTCTTTGGGAAAATGAAAGAAGAGTGATGAGTGCTGAAAATGTCCTTTCTTTTTGACTACGGACCACTTTTGCCCGTGACTGTGCCACGAAGTTGGTGCACAGCTGCTGACCTTTAGAAAACTGAATTACGAGCATTATTTCAGCACTTCGTTTTTACAGCTGCGTTCCATTTGGCTGCTTCTACTTTGTGTGCAGGCACCTTGAAGAATAATAGCTCGAGAAAAAGTTCCTGAAGTTCCCGTCCCTTCTTCTGGTTATGACACGTTACTGACGAGTCTTGCAGTCCATTCGTGGGTACTAGTCAGTTCGAGTCTTTGCTCCGGAGCCCTTTGGTCGTGTCACACTGTCCAATAACTAACCCGGCACCTTCCTCTAAAACGTCGTTACCTCACTCACCTTTGTGTTGTCTGGACTGGACTACATCGGAGTCTTAATCTGGTTCCTGACTGAAAACGCTGTGGAATGAAGTTGAAGTACCGCCTTGGTTTACACATGGTTTGTTTCGTGTATGTAGTGTACGTGTACATTTTAGATTCAGATTTGCATATTTCAATAGATTCTCATTCACATTTCAGTGACACCTGGTCAATGACTCTGTACCGCAGCCCTCAAGTTTTGGATGCGTTTGTTTGCTTGGAAATATTATGGGACACATAGTGCCCATTAGAAGTATGGACTATTACTTGTTTGGAACAACTGGAAACAACAGATTGGTGCTCGGGTTTGGTACTTTCTTAGCTTTACAAGACTTCCTTTGCAAAGTTACAGTAACACAATAGCTCACGTTGGTTTGATCTGCCATTCGACACAATACGTGTTGCTGTACATCACCATTTCATGACCAGAAACAACTGTCTTAGTTGGAGGCAAAGACCAACCATTTAGTGAGCAGAGAGTAAGAAGGTTGCGTTTTCTTTTTAGATACGTCTTCTCACTTTCTTGAGGTGTTAACTTACAAAACCTTGTCTCAACAAGTCTTATCCACGTCAACAACCTCATCTCACAGCTCGAGCTCACTGGCTCCAGAGCCTGAGGAATGCTGTGTGTGATGTGGCAGACGTGTTTTATTCATTCATACAGTGTTCTGGTGGCCCTCCCCGAGAGCGGGACACAATCTCTGCTGCCGATAAACACTGATTTAATGGGCGAGACTGGTTAAGAAGAGCCGTGGCAGCTGGAGGAGATGGCATGTATAAGAAATGAACCACAGGGATGTGTCAGACAGGCAAGAAGCAGCGTGAGAGAAACAGTGGAAGTGTAGTTGCTCGCTCCAAAAAAAAGTGCTGGGGGTGACAATGTTGGCATGAGCTCTTGCTGCTCCCCCATGGTGAAGATCTATGCTGAAATACTCAGAAATGTTAGTGCTGGACCTCCTTTTGTCCTGTCTGGAAAAGTGATACAGACAGAGAAACATGAAACATGTCGTGAGATCAAATCCATGGTTGACCAAGTCCTCAGAGGAGATACATAAACACCCAGGACAGCGCCATCCCATCCCTCCATGCTCCCTCACACCCCTCATATGTTCATGTTTCTCCTCCCACTGATGTCAGTGGGACACAGCTGCTAATAGAATGCATGTGACAATGGATGCTCCTTTTCAAACTGGAGGTATGATTCACACATCCATCCACGTACCCAATATATGGATGGGTGGGGGACAAAAAAGGTCAACTGGATGTTTCCAGCCATGTCGGCTCTTCTTCAGATGCTGACATGCTTCTGCGTAGGAATGTGTCCAACAGGCATGTTAAAAAAGACATGCATGACAATGATGTCAGCCATTAGATCAGATCTATTTTGGTTGATTTTAGACTAAAGTCTCATTCCTGTGGTGAAAGATGTATAAAATATCAAACATGTGTTCTAATATGTCCCAGATGAGATGATTAGATGCAGAGGAGTGTGTTTTTTAAAACAAGGGAACAGTGTAGTTGTATGTATTTATCAACCAAGAACCAGCACAATCATTAATTCTTTCTGACCTACTATGTTGTGATGAAAGTGGAACGCAAACAACACAGACGTGAACCGCACCATAACTCCCAAATCAGTGGAAAGAAATGTCCCCGAATAGTTACAGCAACCTTATGATGCTTTCAAGACACTCAACCAAACAGGAAGTGCTCTTCCTTTTTCCTGGAGCGCCGCGTGCATCACATGACAACAGCAGAATCTGCTACTGCAGCTCCTCCAACTCAAACCACCAGTCAAATCCTCTGTTCGTTCCTGAAATAAAATTCTTCATGTAGTGTCAATACCTGCAAAAGGAGATACGACACACATTTTTCATGCTAATGGTTCAGTTAAGTGTTGGAATTCTACATTAAACACACGACAATCAGCACAATTACTTAGAACAAAACAGACCAAACTGAAGGTTTTCAGGTGACGACAGCTGAGACACCACATTATTACTTTAGTTATTAAACAGCCACATACATACAGCAAGTATGGGCCTTCATCAGCCACCTGCAAAATGACCACTGGAGTTGTTCTCACTTTTCCTTTTCAGCCTCTTGACCTCTTGTCCTGCCTACAAACAGCTCAAGGCTGCTTTGAATTAACGCAAACAAAGCCAGACAGATTGGTTGGGCAGCATTTATTTAGCATGTTAATCCACAGCCGCGCTGTTTTAAATAAAAGTGGATGTGGGATGAGCTGCTGCCTTTACGTTAATGAGATATTAGCCAAATCCTCTTAGCTAAACTATTTTGTGAGGGTTCAGTGAGCGAACCGTCACTGACACTAAGAAACACCCTTTGTCATCAACTACTATTACTACTCTTAGGGGACTCATTTTTAAAACCTGGAACTGTGACTTTTTTTTCTTTTTTTTTAAATTGGATGTACTTCATTTTCAAATATTTGCATATGAGTTGAATCAAGCTGCAACGCCTGTACAGTAATTATATTATTAGAGTTTTTCAAGGACTTGTATTGATTGTAAAACCGACTTTTGAGACACAACAGTCTACTGTTGAAATATGAGCCAAAGGTTTATTATATCCACAGTCAGCAGAAGCTTTACAAAAGAGTGAGTGGGAGTGTTAACGAGTGGGGTACGAGCCAGTTCTCCCTCTGAGATCGTCAATAGACTGTTTGTTGCCAAGTCCCGTTTTCTCCCACATTCAGTCGAAGAAGGCTTAGGACTGGGGGGGCACGTGTCATTTGATCTTTGTGTTCTAAATGGATACAGAAAGAAATATCAGCAACAGGAGTGTGATACTCATACACATGGTAAAAACATGAAACAGGTACTTTACAACAGTAACCCGATTTGCTTTAGTTGACATCATGTCTAATCTGAAAGGCCTCGTTAGTTCTAGATGACCGACGGACTGTTCCGGGCCTTTAACCTCTTGAGGGGATGTTGACACTTCGCTGTTAGTGAAAAGCTGTTCTTCAACAGCATTGAGAAGCTTCACAAACATAAACCACAGAACATTAAATCTGAATCTGCACATTCGGTCCAGGATCTCTGAAACCAGCGCAACAGGCTACAAACACACGTCTGTATTTCCTCAAGTTGTTGGACTCGACGAAGTTTACAAGTTGCTCAAATTGCTAAAAAGAAAGAGGCTGCCGCACCAAACTACATGAGGTAGCTAGAGGAGGTATGTCTTGACACGTCCGGGTGCTTTACGAAGCAGCTCGTGAGGTGTGAAGACTGAGGGATCGCTCTTCTCTACTCACCCACCCCCTGTTGTCGGCCCCACACAGAAATAAAGTCAGACGTTGTGCAGGTGGAGGATTACGACTCCCTCCTCAGTCCGATGTGGATTTGTGGGTATGTCATCATCAAAAATAATGAACTGAATAATCAGAACTTTTGCCGAACCCACTCAGCGGCTCTGGGGGATTCAACCTGTCGACCTCCTCGTTTAACCTTTTCGCCACAGCCAGACTTTATACCACTTTGTATCAATAATAGTGTTCCAAGGAGCCGCACTTCTACTTCAGTCTCTCTTTGGAGCATGAGTCAGTGCGATAAGAAAGAGCTGGTTCATTAATTCTCCCTCCAAAGGTGAGGTGAACTTTTGTCCTCACACTATTTCTATCACCATCTCTTTCAAATGACGCGTACACATTGTGTGTATCCTGGTGTACCTTCCATAACAAACAACAGGTGATGACTCTTTTCGACCATTTGATGAGCCGAGTTTCTCCCATCACTCGCTTTCTTGCATGTAAGATGTCAAATTAAACTGGACCAAAGTTAGAAATTCCCTTTGCAACATGCTATTTTCACTTTATCAGCGATGCCTTAGATGTGAAGCTCGAAGGATTTCGCCTCTCTAACCTACAAGCGAGCTTCACATAGAGCAGTCGTGTGCTGATAACGTCAACAGCAGATTTACACACTACCCGGGCAGCACAGGAGCATCCTACTCTCCAAAGGGAACAGACTTATGTTTTTTTCTGCTTTTTATGCTAATTAATTCAAAAAGAATACAAAACAAAAAACATCCCAAGTTGATTTACAATTTGACCCTTCCTATCCCAAACAAGCAGCTCTAAGATCGGGGGAAGACAAAGAGGGCAATCATATTCATCTGTAGCTACCCTCACTCTGCATTTGCCAGGTCTGACAGATAAGACACGAGGGTTGTGTGCTCGCTGAATAAAATGTACATACATAACAGAGAGAGACAGACAGATCGGGAGGGGGAATGGGAGGAGGGGGGGGAGGCAATAGCATGAATTCCTCTCCTTCATTCGTTTTCACACAGTGGGCCATCGCTCAGATGTGTGATCTTAAACAGATTTCTAGGCGCTCACCCCCATCAGCGTATTTTCTCCGTCATGTATCAAAGCTGTCGTTTATATGAATAGACCCCCGAACGCGACGTCACATCCTGCCTGAGCTGAAGACGATATTCAGGAGTGAGTGGGAGGTGTGTGTGTGTGTGGGGGGGGTTAGAGACCCAGTGCACAGTGCGGAGATCGTGGCAGGAGACAACACCATACATCAGTGGGGACATAGGCTGTCAGAGCATGAATGGGTTTTGTCATGAATGAATAACTACCAGAAATGTGCAGTGAGGGGAAGAAGAGCGCTTCACTTGCCTAAGCCTTTTCATCTTCTGTGATCCACACTTCAGGGTTTGTGTATGTGTTTGTGTTTGTGTTTGTGTTTGTGTGTGTGTGTGTGTGTGTGTGTGTGTGGGGGGGGGTTCTGTT
>CAAKHB010006171.1:165851-187703 GCA_901007665.1 Aeoliscus strigatus | reverse complement strand
CGCCCCCCCACCCCCCACCACCACCACCACGACCACCACAGCCCAGTGCAGTGGACGACACACACACACACACACACACACACACACACACACACACACACACAGTGTCCCACTTATTTAATCATTTGTCTGTCACACTGATGAGCTGATGAGCTTTTCCCCCTTGGTGACTGATTTTGAGGGATGGGGCGACGCAAGAGATGAAAAGTCAAAAGTTCATGTCGAACTTTAAAGACTCCAAAAATGAGATCAACGCGCAATCATGCCTGTCGATGGAAAACAGATGCATCATCTGCAGTTCTCAGCGTACCAAACCTTCAAATGAGCATGTCATGTGTCTGACAGCATCCACTAGGGCCCTGTTGCTGTCTTACGTGCCGTGCTGTCACATGATTTGATCCACCTGCATGTTTTCAGTCAGGTAGTATGAATGGCCGTGACTAAGGTTAAAGGTCATAAAATGACCTTTTATTGAAATACTAACTCGTAGTATTTCAGTAAAATGAAATTCTGTGAGTTTGAACTAAGTTGTGGAGACGTTACAAAGCAAAATGGATGTTTAATTATTGTGAGGGGTTATGTCAGGGAGAGCACACGGGGAGAGGGCAGGTCAGTGTGCTGTTTCTGGAGAAATTATTAGCGGCAGCCGCTTGACATAGCGGCTTTAAACTCATAATGGGATCATTTTAATAAGAGGGGGTGGGAGGGGGGGTCTCCTGTATGGGTTGGACGTTTTTGGCAGGAGTAGAGGATGGATGGATCCTTTTTTTTTTTTTTTTACATATTAATCCCATGGTGAAAAATTCTTGCGTTGACAGCAAAGAAGCTGCAAAGACAATAACAACCAAGAGGTTATTAATAATACAAGGCCCAAATATAAGTTTAAAAAGAGAATTAGAATGTATCCTGAGAGCAATATAAGACACTGAAGAGGCCTTTGTGGTGTCGACACATAAATGAATAGATGAGGTTCAGGTGCTGGAGTTGGCGGTAAGTGATTGGAATAGGAGGAAGTGGATAGTTCACTCATCACCTTCAGTTTTAGTGGGTGTATAAGTCAGGAGGTGACCATCTTTACTGAAGCAGCCAGAAACTGAGGAGAAACCCGTGCAGAGGCTCAAGTGGAGGCATTTGGCCCCCAAACCCATTCTGCAGTGTCCTTATCCATCTCCACTGACAACCACACACCGATTGTCGATGCTTTGCCTCAGACTGGGAATGTCTTCAGAAAGCTACAACTGAGACTGCACCGCTACTCATATGAATCAATACAATAGTGAATAATGAATAAAAGTACCTCGGGCGATAAGACAATGAAATGCATTGGTGGTAAGGAGCAGATACCACCACTGATTTCCAGGAGAGGAAAAAAAAGCACAAAACAGAAGACAAAAAAAGACATAACAGAGTAAGACAACACAGAGGTTTTTTTTGTTTTTCATGTTGGACAGGATTAGTCCTATTACTGATCAAGCACATACTGTTCATTCACCCCACTAACAACACATTCAAGGCTTGTGAGTGAACAGTTTTTAACAAAGGAAATAATTAACCCAGCCCCCCCCCCACACACACACCGGGCTGCTGAGCAGGGGAGTAGAAACACAAGTGTGCAGCACACACCACCACGTATCTCTTCGACTTCCATGACGGCTTCATTAGCGATGTTGAGAGCAGGTCGTCTGCTACCCTTTGTGGTGCTCCCATCTGGACATTATGTGCCGTGTGTGTGTGTGCAGCTCACAGCCACTGAAGGAAAGAATGTTCTTTTTCCTCCCTTTTCTTCTGGTGCACACATGAAGGCCATGAAACAAATCCATACAATGTATACTGTGAATATGCATATATACATATTCAATTTGAATACTCACTCCTAGGTAGTTACATTTGTATTACTTTACTTTACCACCTGATGATGGCTCCTTCTTTTCCTCCCCGTCATTGTTTATTCTTACCAACATCTGTTCATATGACACTATTTCTGTCGTATCTTCAGTCCACTTTTTAAAAATCTGGAGGGGATGTATTTTTCGGTCTGCTGTGACCACACCGACCTTTCTGGCTGCAATTTCATGTTTTGGCACTGCTGTTATTCGTGTTTGGTCGCCCAGTAGACAGAATCTTGTCACACGATTGTCAGCACACTGTTGCTGCATTGTCATGTTTAGGAATAAAAGAAACTAAAATACATCTGTTGAAACTTTGTCTTCATCCAAAGACATGCTGGTTGAGCAAACGGGGACATTGTTACCAGCCTGATGTGTTTGTGTTTTCTTACGGTGACCTGAGGTATTTGTTGGCTCGCCCACCCTTGAGCTGCTTTCTGGCCTCCCGCCCTTTCATGACTGAATAATAGTACATGACAGAATGGATGGATGGAAAGCTTCGCTTCACAAAACGCCATCGCCGTTGTCCGCACTGAGGCGTTTGAAACCTGCCAGCTGACTGAATACAGGCAACACAGCAAAGTTCGACTCATGCCAAGCGATTTCTGGAAAAGAATCTCATTGTACGTATTTTAAGATATAATTCAGTAACAGCTGTGAGATGTCATTAGCGTGGCATCATCTTTGAATGGAGTTGTGCATGTTAGATACAGATATTGTGCATGTTAGATACAGATATACACTTTTGTCATTAAACCAGTCAGAGATTCTGCAGAGAAGTATTTAAGTCGTTTTCCTCATCAAGTGATCATCATGAATCACTGGTAATTGTTGAATGAGGCCCTTGACCTTTGCAGAAGTGCTTTGTATTAAGTCTGGAGAGGTGTTCACATTTACCAGTCAGTGTTCTAGTTGCCATCCAGGAGCTGCGTGACTCAGGCAGCATCTTGTCGTTGATTAAATCTGACTGAACTGCAGCATCACAACAGGTTCCTCTCCCTCCCTCTCTCTCTCTCGCTCTCTGTCTGATTCCGAATCACAGCAAGACACACTTGATAAAAAAACAATTTAGATAAAGAATTGTTGATTAGCTTAAATCTTACTGTGTTAATAGTATTCATTGTTCGTAATTACCTTTCATGAGCTTTGGCCAAAGCAGCAGTCATATGAATATGCTGCTGGGGAGTATAAAAAACAAGTATATGTAAAAAGGGAACTATGAAATTATGAATCCTGAGGTGCATAATTAAACACAATCCTCTGATGGAATGTCTTCAGTATTATCCAAGTTCACTATTCAGAAACGATAAGCATCTTTATTTTTTTTTTTTTTTTTTATATGGAAATACATTATAGACAGTGAGGCTGTACAAATATTGTTTCCTTACATCCCTGCTGAGAGAGTAAATGGGTTCATGGGCATATCTTACCAACAGCTGTTTATGTATATCGTTCAGCGTAATTTTGTGTCAACCGACAGTTGTGAGCGTAGGCCCGGAGAGTCTCTATGCCAATGGGAGTCTGGTAACCATGGTAACCAAATACAACGATGTGACAAACTGCATAACGACGAGTTAGGATTGTAACTGCGGTTCTATGGCCGCTGTGTCCCTTATCCTCCGTGTAAGTGTACGTCGTCCGATCGTTGAGGGGAGAAAACAGTTAGTAGTAACCTGCTCCATCGGCGGCTCCGACGGCAACCGGCAGCTAAGCCACACAGAGCAGGAACAATGGGAGAAACTTTCCACATGCTGGCCACAGCCCCTAGGAGGACGAGCGAAAGGCTGTTGCTCCCGCCGTAGAGGCGCGGGGCTGCACTTAGCCAAAAGAGCAAGGCCGTACTGACCAGAGCACTTACGTGCAACTCGAGAAGAAAGAAGGAGCTGATCCCCTGCTGACACCGGCATATATAGCCTCCACGCAGGGGTCACGGGTGACATTGTTGATATTCATACTCGACATGCGCTTGCGCGGCGGAGATATCCAGTGCTCATGCACCGCCTCAGGGGTCAGGAGGGACGAAATAGAACTGAAAGCGGGGTTGACATTGTGTGAGAAATGAGTACATGCATAGTATACTTTACTCACTCTTCAAGAAAAATTGTGGTGTTACAGCATCAGTATATCACAGAACACACAAACACAAGATAGATAAACAGCAGACAGACACAGTCCAGGAACACGACACAGTATTTACAGGATGAACAGTATCTAACAACATACAGTATTTAAATAATTCACAATATTTACATATTTTCAGTCCATATCGATATACAGCACCTCTAGAATAGAAACGGAAAGGCAGGATAAAGGCATTACCCAGAAGAAATGTATAAATTATACATACCATTATACATATTAAAATACCAAGATGTAAAGAAAAAAGTCCTTTAAGACAGCTGCTTGGGCGCTATTGTGCTCTTGCTGGTTTTCACCGCATTGCATTGTGGGACATTTGTGTGATGTTACCACCAGTGCTTGCATTTTCTAGTATTTCCCGAGAAAAAAAAAGTACCTTTATAAAAATAGAGATCATCTACATTTGGAGAAAAAAAAAGTGCTATTTCAACATACTACAGTCTGTTTAAATAGATCTGGTAATGTTCTGTAACTAACAGACAGCTTTTTAAATATTAAGAGACCCTTCAATACAATTCCCTAAAACCTCTTGTGCTGGAATTCTATTGATTAAAACTATAAAGTGCTGGTCAGCATCGTGTTCACAGTGCTCAGAGAAACAGAAGGTAACGCAGGGTGGATGTTGTATGTGGTAACAGATCGAGTTAACACACCGACCAACCTGGGCCACGGTGAACTTGATCCTCTGACAAATCCTCCACTGCCAACTGCCTGCGTAGTTTGGCTAGGACAAGCTCCTAGACGGTGTTCGGGGTGTCAAACGTGAGCATCTCAGTGATTCTCAACGGATGTAGAAACCCATTCATGGAAAAATGTGTGTTGCAGAATTCGACAAATCACTTTAATCTTCTTAAATCTATGCAAGGAGCCTTTAATGGTGGATAAATGTCTTCTGAGAGGACTATTAACAGAAATGTCAGTAGTTGGAATGAGCTGCATGTCAGCCACCTTTTTTCTTTTTAGGTCAGGTTAGGTTAGGTAGTCATGGTGTTTTCCACGACACAGTTCCAAGGTTTTTGTGTGTACGCTTGTCTGTATGCACCACATTTCAACCCAAACTGATGCCCATGCTTTATTGCACAACCATAGTTTGCCAAAGATGTCATGGTTGTGGGTTGCTGTGCTGAACAGAAAATCCAATGTGTTGGTAATATTAGGAAAGATTTGATGTGTATGTGTGTATATGTGTGTGTGTGTGTGTGTGTGTGTTTGGTCTTATACAGCATGACCATGGTCTCGTTGCTATGGCCATCATTAAACTGTTCAGTTCATCATACGACCACCTGATGTCTTTGCAGTGGTTCGTGTCTAAGTTGATGATCCTGCAGACACAGTGAGAGAAACTGTGTTTACTTGTTGCCACCTAGTGCTTGAAAGATGTACTACAGTACTAACATATTGACTGCCTTCTGTCTATGCTGGAGTAAGAAGAAAAAAAAAAAGACTGATAGCAAATCATGAACGTCATAAAGTGGAATTCACTTGATAATTCCGAGCATTGCTATTGATATTGTACTTATGCCGGTCCTTTCGTGCAGATGTGTTTCTAAATGCTATTTTCTTAAATGAAGCTTCATAATCAACAATTAAGTCAAATACCTACAGAGTTTAATTTAAACGAGCAAACTGACTCAGTAGGTAACTGACACTTGATAAATCGTTGAAATACTGCATAACGTGGTCGATTTAAGGACACTGTCTCTTTAAAAAAGAAGAAACTCGAGAAAGGGGTAAATTTACATAATGTCCGGTTTGGAGACGTAATTTCAAAATAAGAGCCAGTTTACATTAATACGCTTAAAAACGTCAATACTGTCGATGAAGATAATGAAAGAAATACATTTGTCATAGACAATATCTCTTGATCAGCCTAACATTTACAATGTATGTGAGGATATTTTATATTTCAGCAGCGGAGATAATGTCAGCATAAAGCATTTAGGTGATCACTTCGTATTTCAAGAGATTTCTAATTCCCTTCTACGTATCCAATATTTGTATCTGTGAAATGGTCCGTATCCCTGGTATTAGTAATCGAATCTGTCGGGAGGTTTTTATTGCAAAAGTCCAAACCGGAAGTCGTCGTTTCAGTTCCGCAGGCGGAACTGTTGTCATGTTTGTACAGTTTATTTAGCATATCCTGGATGGATTTTCCCTGCAAATGCCCTAGTTTTGACCCAGTTTTGTCTCTGTCATGAACCGGGCACAGCTGAAACGCACCGGTATCCTGATGATGGCCGGTTCGGAGATCATGAGCCCGGACGGACGCCAAGAACCGTTCTTTCTCCGGGCTGCGAGGATCGCAGCTGTTGTTACTCTGTACTGGTTTGTCTCCATTACAATGGTGTTCCTCAACAACCATCTGCTGGACAACCGGGAGCTGGACACGCCGTTGTTTGTGACTTTCTACCAGTGTGTGGTGACCGTGGGGCTTTGCTGGCTCATGCCGCTGCTGGCCAAAATATGCCCCGGGTTAGTCGACTTCCCATCGGTCAAATTCGATGTGAAAACCTCCCGCGAGGTCCTGCCGCTGTCGATCGTCTTCATTGGCATGATCACCTTCAACAACTTGTGTCTGAAGCATGTCGGAGTGGCCTTCTACACCATCGGACGTTCCCTGAGCACCGTGTTTAATGTGCTGTTGTCGTATGTGATCCTGAACCAGACCACATCTGCACGTGCCCTGGTGTGTTGTGGGATCATTCTAGGTAGGTTGGAATCAGATGTGATGACGGTGGTGGGGAATGGTGTGTTCCGGTAGCATCGGATGTCCGAGGTCGTAACTTCCAATTGCATCTTAACATAGCAGATCGGTTAAAAAAAAAAATGTTTCGACGTTTTCCACGCACAAAATACACGGTAAAAACATTCCTATTCGTAGGATTCTTTGAGATGGACACAAAAGTCACAAGCGCAGACAGAATACCCCCCCAGTGTGTGGTTTTAGAGAGTAATTTGGTGTTAGGTGACCAGAGAATGCAATAACAAGTAACATTTTATTTAAAAAGCCCAACATCACAGTTACACCCCTATTACAACCCCTCAAAGGTCCAGTGACCTCTCCTTTCCACCGCTGGGCCTGATGAAAGTTGACAGTCCTTAAATGCAACACAGGGGCCATCAGCGCTGACGCTGCATGGAGAACGTGTCCCCTCCAAAGGCACATGATTCTAACACAGTAAATGGGACAAGAACGGCTAATCTCTGCATTTATCTCAGTTTCTCCTGAAATGCATCATTTTAGCACATTTTGATCAGATTCCCCGAGACACAGAACAGCATGAACTGCTTGTATACAGACTTTTATAAAGTCCATTGTGACGATTGTACTTGTGATGTTGGGAGGTACAGTTTAAACTGAATTGATATTTCTTATCTTCATCTTCATGCCAGTCGGTGTTAATGTGTCTTTAAACGTCTCGGTCCTGCGTGTCTCATGATGGTCTCAGGTGGATTCTGGCTTGGTGTGGACCAGGAGGGCATGGAGGGGTCCCTCTCCTGGTCAGGGGTCTTCTTCGGGTTGCTGGCCAGTGCCTGTGTCTCCCTCAACGCCATCTACACAAAGAAGGTGATGCCGGCTGTCGATGGAAACATCTGGAAATTGTCCTACTACAACAACATCAACGCCTGCGTCCTCTTCGTCCCGCTCATTCTTCTCTTTGGAGAGTTGGGCCGTCTCGCCAGCTTCCGCCACATTGCCGACCTGAGCTTCTGGGGCATGATGACACTCGGAGGGGTGTTTGGTTTCGCAATCGGTTACGTCACCGGCCTCCAGATCAAGTACACCAGTCCGTTGACGCACAATGTCTCAGGCACGGCCAAGGCGTGCGCTCAGACCGTGATAGCGGTGGTGTACAGGTCTTCTAGCAAAAGCCTCCTGTGGTGGACCAGTAACATGTTGGTGCTTGGCGGCTCGTCCGCCTACACGTGGGTGAAGAGCCTGGAAATGAAGAAAACTCCTTTGAAAGTCCCTCAGGATTCAGCTACGGAAAAACGTCTGCCAGGGGGAAAAGGCAACACGGGCGTGTGACCAACAGAGAAATGTTTAAATTTCTTTGTATGTTTTTTTTTTTTGTTGTTGTTGTTGTTTTTTTTTATATTAGTGACTGGAGATAACATTTTACACTTCTCTCAAATTACTTTTAGTGGGTTTAAACATGATGTGGGATTGAACACTGTCACACAATACCATGGTGTTTGACGTAATTTGACTAGATTAAAAGCTTAAATCCAGCCAATTTGACATCTGCTCTGTAACATATAATAGTGTAGCATCCCCGCCGAAAGATGGTTTGAGTCTTTCACTGATGAATCGTTTTATTTCCGTTCTTCACCGCCAATACACTCCAATAGATTGTCAGTAAACTTGACGATTCACCGTAAGAGCTAAAGCGTAAGCATAAACAGAAACATAGGGAACATTAGTGAAGTTAGCTGAGGGCTAGAAATACACTATCAAGTTAATGAAGTAACTTGAACTAGAAAAATAGCATAAAACGAACGAAGAAAGAATGAAGCTAAACAATGAAGAAGAACTTCAACTATCATGAAAAGAAAAAGATATGAATAACACAAGACAGGAAAGAGACAACTGAAGTTGATCAATAAGGGACTAGTTAAATGTGTAATCTGAAAGTACAACTAACCTTGTGCCTCCTCGGGGGGTGCTAGAACGTTTAGGAATATACAGATAACCCTTCCTGTTTCTGTACATCCTTTCTATGCTGCCTTTCAGTTACTCTAAACGGTCTGTTACAAATAGATATCAATCAGTTTTCACTGACTGACTGAGGGTTTTGGGCCCAAAAGACATGTTATTTTAATTATAACTGTTTTTTTAAACATATTGTTAATATCTCAAATATCTCATTGTTCATTGTTAAACCAAATATGAAAAACCCAAACTAGAGATGATCTTTTGATGCAGTCCAGCTGCCACCAGTTGAATTTATACAAAATTATACAAACGACTGACAAGTAGTGTGTGAGTATTCTCTGCGTCAAAGTGATTTCACTTTTTTTTTTTTATGTTTGTTGTTTGAGCAACACTCAATTTTAAACTTTATCATTTCAAGCTCAATGACAAACCTGTAAATCTTTTGTGACTCTGAATAGTTCTGATGCCGCTGCAGTGCCTGTATCTGTCCACAAAGTACTGCACACCACCTGTGTAGGGGATCCTGAGGCATTGCTGACACGTCTGGTTAAGATGGAACAAAACGTCTCGTTGTTTCGTGTCTGTGAAGGTTCTCAGTCATCCAGGTCATGGTATCTTGCTGGGTTAAATAATAGGCAACTGGAACCAGAAGTCCAGTTGCCTACGATTTAACCCAGCATGTTCTCATTGTTACATTTCAAGGACTTCATGGATCCTATCTGCATAACTGCACCCAAACAAAGTGTCAGGAGTACCTCCCATGTCAAATTCAGACAAGGGAGGTACTTTTCAAAAAGGTAAATCCAATGTCAGTGTCAATGTAACATCTCATTTTCATAAACACTGTTCAACATTAAAGCATTTTTACAAATTTTCAAATTGTCACTGTAATTTACATTGTTGATTCCTTTTTTTTTTTTTTTTTTTAGGAATATTTGATTATACTGTCAGTTGAATTGTACGAACACGTGGGAAACTGCTGCACTGAATATTATATATTATCATCAGGTGCAAATTCAAATTTCCAACTTTGGTTTACAATCAAAATGTAATATAAATTCAAATGGAAATGACACATTTATTGAATTTATTTAGTTTTTTTGGATCCATACTGTTAAGGGGTTGTAAGACCCCGGTCGACACAAGGAAGAGGCAAGAGACGGAGCAGCTGGTGTGCAGGAGAACAGCACAGTAGCAGGAGCCTTGGTGGTGACTACAGCCTCAGCGCTAACTACCAAAGTACTACGTCCCAGAACACTTCACTTATAGGGAAAAGCAACGGTTACAGACATGGGCTGATGTTGGTTGATGTTGCATCTGATGCACTAACACAGATGCTTATGATCAAAGGTACAGATGAAGGATGTAAAGGCAGTTGAGAATGGAATATGGGTCTCTTCACATACCAACAACCAAATCAGCTCTGTATTTAAAAGTAAAATTAAATTTCTCAATTTTCTTTACTGCATCTACAGTACATGAGATTATTATTATTTTTAATGTATATATATATATATATATATATATATATATACATATATAAAATTTTGTTTTTTGATTATGGATCTGAGGCAGGTCAGTGGATGCTGCAGCAGCATTGGTTGTCAGTATCCAAATGGAATCTTCCTTTGACCAAGTGCAGGCTAAAAATAGAGCATCATGGTAATTAAATGCACTGAAAAAGAAAAAAAAATGGTCTCTGATGTCAAAAACTCATTTCATCAGTGCAACATATATATTTAAAGCTGCGTCTCAGGTTCAACACGACTCTTCAGTGGTGATTGACAGTTCAAAGGCTTGGTAGGAGCAGTCACTTGTGTTTTCTGTGGTTGTCAGCTCTCAGCAGGGGTCTAAATATGGCTGTCACTTTGTTGATAGGAGAGATTATGGTTGCAGGCATTTTTTTTTTCTTCATGAATATTTTCCAGTTCTAGCTAAAAGTAAAACTTGCCTTCCAAGTTGCAGATAGAATTTTAATGTTAAAGACTGACCACTTCTGAAGAATATATGTATATATATATATATATATATATATATATACTCGATAAGACTCAATGAGGTTTGCAATAAAATGAGATGAAAGGAAGTATCGCCTGTTGCATTGCCTATTGGTGTTTTCTGAATGGCTTCTCAGACATATTTGGACAAGGAGGGGGTGTTAATTCTTTATAGCCCAGCACCCAAACGCACACGCATGCTGATGAGCTGGGTGAGTGGTGAAGGATGCACTTACTTCAAAGTATTTATTTTCATTTTCACTATTTTTACAGTTAAAATTCTATTTGAAAAGAAAATTACTGGACAGCAATGGTCTGTACTATATTGCCCTACTATTATATATGATTTTCAGATACAAGATGCCACTTTTTTGTTGTTGTTGTTGCTGAAATAATTAGCTATCGAAAATTCACGAAACGTACATTTTATAACCAGAACTCAAGACTCATACTCTCCAAATGGAAATCTACAGTTCATAGAACAAGAAAGTCTGATAACAGAGTAAAACAGGTAGTGTAATCACGTCATCCAGCTCATGGTGACTTTCTGCTGTTGATCGGACAACCGGACCTGCTCGGCTGCTTGAGTTCAATAAACGATCATCACCAGAGTCGGTCTCCGACAACAGATATCAAGACGTGGAAACTCCTGGGTAAAGGTTTAGGTAACGGAAACCAAACCTCGGGTATGAAATGGGCTGAGACGAGACTGACGGCCTCATTGCTTCCGGCAAAATCTACAGAGGATGATATCATAAACATTTCACTGGGTCATTACGAAAGACATCTGCTGTCTGACTTCCAAGACGGTGATGAATCGTCGTCTCCAGTAAGACAGCTGGCGTGCAGAGAAAGAAACCATAGAGAAATGGTTTGGGTTTTTTGTTTTCGACTTTCCCTTACAGCTTTCTTTGTAAAGTGGCAGATTGATTTGTTTTCTCTGGATTTCCTATATCACTTTTCACTGTTTTACTCATTAGCATGTCTTTACTGTCCTCATTTGTGTTTTCCACATCCGCTGCCAGCAGGCATTCTTTCCCTGTTAGCCCTGTGTGTTTATTCTTGACTCACAATGAGTTGGAACAGAGAAACTGGAACTATTTACAGATTTCAAATCTTTTTTTTTTTTTTTTTTTAAAGAGGAAAACATAGTGCAGGGAAGGAGTTAAAGAATCCAACCAGTATTGGAAAAGTCCTCATCCCCAGTCACAGCTGACGAGGAAAATCTGTACGTAACACGGACCCAGAGGTTTGTGCAACGTTACCTGGAAGTTCATCATTGTGAGTTTGACATCAGACATGATCACTCTCTCACAATGCTCTCGGCACCAGACCCCAAACACCACTACTTTTTCCTCATTCTCTGTTCCTGTGTAACAGCTCGGCCTCAAGGTAAGAAATAGCATTTGGTTTTCATTGACACTGTAACGAATGTTCTTCCTTCAAGACTTTCTGACTAATGACAGAAGTATTTTCTGGCGATGAGTCACCTCTGTTGTGAAGATTTCTCCTAATCAATGCGTAGAAACTTTATATGTTTAATCAGAAACATAACTGCTTTGAGCTTCATCTGTGGGCATTTTCAGATCTAAAATCTTAGTACATTTAATTTAAGAGGCAATTTAAGAGGTTGTGTGTTGTATCAGATTACAATAAAATATAACCACAAGGGACATTTGTACCTCTCCCCTTTGGATTATACCCACATGGAAAGCGAAGATATGGCCAGAACAGTTTTATAGGTGGAGCTTTAAAGTTCTATTCCAACTGCCTTGTTTTGTCAATCAAATTTTACAGACAACTGCCCGAGCTCAGAGTGGAGCGTCATGTGTCGTCCGTGTTGTGAGTACCATCTGATCGAGTGTCGCTGTCCCTCAGAGGGGTCAAAGGTCGGCTATACTGTGCCCTGCTGTCGCAACGAATTGGATCAGTGTGATCCTTGTATCGTCCGCCCAGGTACAATGAACTCCTGCTGTAGCTGGTTCATCTGCAGTGCTTCATTTGTTTCATACACATCATTTATTACATAATATAAACCTGCCCTGGCTTTTCTTGACACAGAGCAGACACCTCATGGTCTCTTTTCTTCTTTTGTCATCTCCAGGCTGCAGCCTCTTTGAGAACTGTAGAATCTGCCACAATGGAACATGGAAAGCCAATGACGATTTTTTTGTTAACGGAAAGTATTGTGCAGAGTGTCGCCAAGGCTGGAGCGGCGGGGACTGTAAAAGTGAGTTATGAGACTGTTGCCTGTGGTTAATAAGGCCCTTTGCTGTTTTCAGAGTAAACACGTTTGAGTTCATTATAGTTGATAATGTGAAGGATGCACAATCGGGGTCATTCCACCCAGGTAATATGCAAACTACCCGTGTTCTCGGATAACGTCAAAGTCAACTATACTGTCAAATATACTATATATGTGTGATATACAGCACAGATGAAATTATAGTCCTCTCAACACACGGTGTTGAGAAACAGCAGTGAAATTATTCAGGTAGGGAAGAAAAAAAAAAGTACAAATTGTGCACAAATTCAACTAGTACTAACTGTAATATGAATAGTGCGATGGTTTTACTAGATAAAGTATGAACTAAACTGGAACAATACACTAACTAAATAATAATATATGCAAATCGGTAATATGCAAAGCTACTACATCTAGCTAGCTTCCTAGCTAACATCAACGTTATCAAAGCTGAAATACCTAGCTAGCTAACAACCTGTTAGCTAACACTAACGCCATGGTCTGATACTTAATCAATTCAAAGTCATTATATTGATATATATAGATTTACCCCCTCTAACTATATATATATTTATATTTTAGCTAAATATTTCAAGGGAAGAAGTCTTAAAGAAACATTAGGCAACTATTTTATTTCCAAATCTTTTTTTTTTTTTAATCTCCTGTTGAATTCTGCTGGTGGAATTCTGTATTTTTATACACTACATGGACACTAGATGGCAGTACGGTTTTGTGCTTGAGTTACCGCCGGCTCAGCAGTAATAACCCCTGCAAATGCAAAATCGCTGCTCCCTAAAACTATTCAAATATTGATGGCGATAATGAGCTTTTAAAGAGCATATTTAGCACTATTTCCATTGAGCAACACCATTGTTAGCCAACCATTATGACCCAACACACACAAACGCTCATTGTCCGATTCTTTGAGAGGTTTCGCTGTAGTCTACTAACAAAGCAAAGCAAACAGGTTTCTCTGGTTCCACTCACTCTGACTGGTGTTTTTCCATTAGTGTATTTCCATGGTCCACAGGGAAATTGGTACTCGGAATCCATTCTCTCCTGTCAGTTGGGTGAATACAAGGAAGGATATTTGGCCTTAATGTAATTTAGGGTGTCCTTCACAACCTGATAAGCTTGTACCAACTGAGGCTGCATTCTAATTAAACAGGCTTTTGATATTTTCAAAGGGGGGCGATGTGTGCAGCAGTGTGTGCATCTCTCTCTGTGTCTGTGTGGGTGTGTGTGTGAATTATGAAATGTTACTAAATCCTAAAGCATTCAACGCCAATTCAAATCCCGATTCCCCCGTTAACCTTGGCCCGTTTTAACGAGGAGGATTGACACAAATCTATTTAGAGGATTTTCAGCAGCTTGTTTTGCTTCTGAAGATCACACTTGTTGGCAGGAATTATGAGCACGATGTTAATAATCATGGTTATTAGAGGCTGGCTGCATGCTGTCATCCTTCTATTTATTTATCTTTTAGAAATGACGGGCCTGCATGTTGCATTACTCCAACTATCAAAACAAATGTGTGCCACTTACAATGCACACATTTGATAGGAATGTGACTTTTCATCCTGAAAGTAATTGCAATTCTTTTGTAACTTAGAATGTGGAGGCGACATTCAGCGGGCTCAGGGTCACATCGCCCTGGAGAGTTACCCAACGAATGCCCGTTGTGAATGGAGAGTGCAAGTGAAGAAAGGCGGTAGCATTGAACTCAGGTGGGTTGTTCAAAGCTTAAACACTCTGCTGTCACGGTTTACAAAAGAAATATGTGTTTTTAATGAGAAAGAAATTCAGGTAAAAAAAAAAAAAAAAAAAATCATCTAAAGAGTTCAACACATTCCCAATCCTTCCCATCATTGTTTATCAGAAAGCTCAGTCAACAAGAGTAAATAATCCACTGCTGAAAACTACAATTTGTTTATTTTGTATGATCAAATAACAAAGGCAATCGACATGCAAATAACTGAACAACTGCTGGATAATTGTCAAGGACTAATTGCATCTTTACATTGACTTTATTATTTACTAGCCATAAGAGATAAGGTTATTATAAAGTGTCAAAACCCGTCATTAGGTAGGTACGTCACTACTGTCTGTCTTCAAAGTTGTCAGATGACACTACAAAGCAGGCAACAAGTACAAGCTGTTGACATCTTGAAAGGGATTTAATATGACAGAATGTCAAAGAATCACAACAAATAGGAAAAAAAAAAAACGTTAGATTAACGCCGAAGTAAGAGCACGTCTAAACCCAGTTTAAACCCAGCTACTCTTGTCTGTGTTACTAAGTAGAGACAGAGAGGAATGAATCAAGGAATGATTAACAGAGTGAAATGATACCAACTGCCTTTCCTACTCTTATCCAACCATAGTTGTCCTAGAGATGATCTTATCTTCTTTTATCAGTGCTATGTGTCAGTTTCTCTCTCTTTGTAGTAAACAATGCATATTTGGATCACCTGATCTAATTTGCTCATGCATGTGTGTTTTGTCTCTTTAAATCAAATCAGCCTTCAAGGGACAATTAATAAAGTGAAGAAGTTTGAAGACTATATGGCAGAGGGATTTGGAGGAATGGAAGAGAATAGTAGCAATAGTATATCAGGGAGGCGAGAGGGAAGTTTACTCAAAATAAGTTAATACATAGATTCTACTTCACCCCCCCTAGACCCTATAAGATGGGTTCATTACCTGACAATCTCTGATGGAAATGTGGAACACAGACAGACACTTTCCTACATGTGTTATGGGAATGTAGTTTGATACAACCGTTTTTGGGTGAAAGTGGTCCCTTATGGTCAGGATTATACTTATTGTGTGACCAAACACAAATAATGGGAGTGTTAAAACATGACTCTGAAGCTATAGAGGTCGGGATGGTCACAGCAGCTTGAAATATCCTCAGGTTATGGAAAAGTACATCCCCAACAGACTATAAAAAATGGATTGAAACTATGACAGAAACAGTCAAATGAGCAGATGCTGGTGAGAGGTAATGATGACAGGGGATAGCAGCTGGTGAGAACAACAGGACATGAATCGAGGAGATGGTCTAGCTGTGACTAAATTCACAGTTTTTAGGTTCCATTTGAGTGTGGGAATTACTCTGTAGTGGTATTTATATGCCACGACTATATCAAGGATCCACTGTAACCCCATCCAACTAAGCTGTCTTAAAGTGTTGAAAAGAAATTAAAACTTTATGTAAAAAAAAAAAAAAAAATTATAATGATGAAATATGATGAAAGTGAAGAAAACCGCCAACTCCCTCACCAAAGTTTCTCACACTATGGTACAGGTGAAATGTTAACCTCCCTGTAATGAATGAAACCTGGGAATCCTCTTCATTACTTCTCCTTAATCTGCAATAAGCTCATCTTGGGATCAGCCCGGTATCAGCGTGTCAAATGAACTTCAGATCAAAGCACTGCGACAGACAGCTTGTGATGGAGCCCAAATAATTGCACCTATTGTCTGCAGAGCACCTGGAGGACCAGTGGCATTTCTACAACATTGTTCCTTGTTCTCCTGCAGGTTTTCACGTCTCAGTCTGGAATCGGACCATTCCTGCCGATATGACTATGTCGAAGTGCGTGACGGTGCCGATCTGAACTCTCCTGTGATTGGACGATTTTGTGGGGATCACCTGCCTCCTCCAATAAAAAGCTCCGGGAACATCTTAAACATCCTGTTCATCTCAGATGGCTACAACAACTTTGATGGATTTGTTCTCACTTATGAAGAGAGTTCAGGCAGGTTCAATCATTTCATCACATCTTTTGGATGCTGTTTACACATTACATGTGTTCCCTCCCTCTATAGAAAAAGACAATCACGGCTCATGATGGGCTACATTCTTTGCAATATTTGATCATATTGCTGTGTAATGTACATCATGTCTCTGTTATTTTCTCCACGCTACAAACAACACAGCTCCTTGTGTCTACTTCAGATGTATTATTATGGAAATGTGTTTGTTATGTCTTTTTATGTGGCACCGATAAGAGACTCATCCCTCTCGTTGCCCATTTTTTTGTGAAACACAACAACAACAACAACACACACACACACACACACACACATCCCTATATTTACCTATCCTAACCATAATAATAATAATAAACCTTTTTGTATTTATTCCTTGTACATTCACAATTTCTCTTCTCTAATAACCATCTTTTGCCCAGTGAGAGGAGATGAATTTTAGCAGTGGAGGGAACCAGCACTACTAGCGTGAAGCGTTTAAAGTCCTGCCAGGCTGGCACTTTTATGGCATTCTCAGTTTGGCACAGAAATTTCCCACAACAAATTAAAACTGACCTTAAAAACGACTAAAAAGTAGAGGCGTTGTACCCAGATGACCTCCGCAGACGCATCTGAACGTGGCACATTGTCAGAATCTCACTTTAATATTTTACAGTGGGAAATGGAATGATTCAAATTAAGTTTGATGTCATTTAGAAAGCTCTAAATAATAAATCTCCCTGTTATTTATCACATACCTCGTTAAAGCTCATCATCAGCGCTGTAATTATGCAGGATGAGGTAATTCAACACACTCCATTCCTCCGAGGGTGAAAGTTAATGTCACATCGCCGCAGCTCTTTGGAACATGAAAACTTCTCCTGAAAATGTGTTGTTTTCAACATTAGTTCTGCATCTAAAGTAAGAGAACTTGTCAAATACTTTCAGCCAGCAAGAACCCGGCATGCACACTCCCAGGTCCACTGGCTGACGGGAGTCTGTTGCCTGCGTTTGGCCGAACGGACGAGCTTGTATCCGTAACGTATCGCTGCCACCCATCTTTTACGCTGGTCGGCTCCCGGCAGCGAGTCTGTCTGCCTGATGGTACCTGGAGTGGCACAGCTCCCTCGTGTGTCAAAGGTACATTTTTTTTTCCTCCACCAGGCGACTTCTTTCCGCTTTATTTGTGGCGTTTGTATACCGTGACAAAGACACATCTCTCTGTTTCTCTTTCGGGTCAAGCGACCGTGGGCCGGTGTTCCCCTCCTACCATAGTGCCCAACGGCTTCTACATCGTCGCTCCCGACACAGCCGGAGGTGCACAGACCATCGAGTTTTTCTGTAAAGCCTCCTTCGTTCTCAGTGGAAGCCATCAGAGTACCTGCCGCTCTAATGGATCCTGGAGTAGCAGGCCACCCAAGTGCACGAGAGGTAATTATTGTGGAAAACAAATTAGGATGGTGGACGTGTTGTCGTACACACAATGACAGTCAGCCATTAGTTACAGCGGGAGAACAGCACTGCATGTGTCTCATACAATACACTGACAAATGGCGTGCCTTGGTCACCTAGTGTGGTTTTGCCTTATTTTTACGATGAATATCATTCCTCAGTTGCACAATCGACTACAAATAAAACCATTTGTTTTCACATATTCACGTGTGCTAACCTTCACCTGTCGTTTGTTCCTCGTAGCCTGTCGAGAACCCAAAGTGTCTCAGCTTGTACAACAACAGCTCGTACCACACCTAATGTCAAGGTATCAAATATTTACACGGCTGGGTTCCCAGTGAAACCACTAGGTGTAGCTTATGTGAACACATTTTCAATATTTTAAGTGTTGTTAAGTGTATTTACATCTCAATTTCAAATGAGTTTTCATATCAGAAACTTGTGTAAATCTTGTCTCTGAAAAGCGTATAACTACTTCTAAATCTAGATCAGACCGGGTGCGTGAGATGAACTTGAGTTTGTTTGAAACAGGAAATTTGGTTAAAAAAAGTTGAAATGTACTTTTATGTTCAACTTAGATCCTGGAACTTGGGTTTCCAACAATAATCTTGAATTTAATGTCATTTATTGCTTCTTCTCCACAGAGACAGTCCGAACCAGAGACTCCGCCTCTTGTCCGGTCACGACACGCGTGATTTGTTGTCATTGGGCTTTATTCCACTCAGACAGGCTGAAAAGAACCAAGCTGCATCAGGGGAACTTCCTCCTGGGTTTCACCCCGTCCACACTAACATAGAGTACAACTGTGCGTCTCCTCTCTACCAGAACGGCGGAAGCTCAAGGCGCACCTGCCTTAAAACTGGCAGGTGGAGTGGGCGCCATCCGTCCTGCTCGCCAGGTGACAGAATATTGCAGGCGCACTAACTCTTTTTGGTGACTTTCAGCCAGTAACTTTCTCTCTTTCATTTTCTTTAAAGTGTGTGGTAAATTCGATGCCTTCAGGACACACGACCCCACGGGCCTTCAGCTGCCGTGGCATGCAGCCGTCTATATCCGCTCGCCTCTGGATCTCAGCGGCAGCAGCCACAGGCCGCCTGTAATGACCATGTCAGACCAGCATGGGGCCTCAGAAGAGGCTACATCCTGGGATCTCGCATGCAGCGGCGCTCTGCTCGCCCGGCGGAGCGTCCTGGTGGCGGCTCATTGTGTGTCTGAGAGGGACAAGCAGCAACCGATTCACCCGGACAATGTGAAGGTTGTTATCGGCATTCAGCACCAAACATCCACGGCTCAGGAGAAAATCCCTCAATATCTCAGGGTAGAACACATTCTCTTTGTCACAAAAAGTCCTTGTGTGAAAGTCATATGTATATATATATATATTTTTTTTACTATTTCAGAGTCTTAGAGTTTATTTGTCGTTTGTAAAGCAGACACATTGTAAAACCTTTGCAAGAACTCAGTAGTATGACAAAATAGGCGTCAACAAAAGAGGGAATAAAAGAGAGAGATGGAGAACAAAAAAATTAAGACAGAGAGAATAAAAAATTAAAAATACAGATTAAAACAAAGATGAAATTACACAAGGGAAGATGCAGCAATATAAAGTGCATTTTTCTTGAAACTACACTGGTTGACAGTCAGGTGCTCAGGCTTTGTACATCATGAGGAGGGACGCGCTTTGAAAAAACCCTTTTATAGTGAGAGCCTGAAGGAAGAGGAACACAAAGACTGGCAGCAGGGTGACACGTGGGGTCGTTCACAATATTCTAGGCACGGTCGTCAAGCTCTGGCAGATCTGCACGAGTGATCCTGCGAGCAACACACACACACACACACACACACACACACACACACACACACACACACACACATCTGCTTAGACATTTACAGCTCTGTACAGTGAGATTACCAAACAAAAGCAAACAGACATAAAATAGTTAGTTGTGTCGTTTACCGGCATGATTTCAAGATGTTCTATCTAGAAATGTTTTCCAGATTAAACAGAAATGAATCAAATTGGAGGAGATGATTCAATTTATTCATTAAAATCCTGGAGTCTGCTGTGTTTGGATCAGTAACCAAAACCAAGATTTTCATTAATTCTAATCTGATTCCTACCCACGTTTTAACATTCTTATTTACCAAAACGCTAAAAATAATAATAATGCAGAATTATGCAAGTATTCTTTACTGACGTATAATGCTGCCGGAGAGGCTTTAATTTGTTAAAGGGAGCTGGTGACAACTAGTGTGCACTTAAATATTTACTGGAATATAAACTTACTGGACTTGGATCTTGAGGCATAATTATCTGATCGTGACCGATATTCCAAAAACAACAAACGCGTTTTAACAGTTTTCTCTCATCCTGTTTTTTTGTCTTTTTTTTTTTTTTTTTTTTTTACTCTTTCCGCAGGTTTCGGATATTTTAGTGCATCCACATTTCGTCTCTGCACCAGACTCCAACCTGGCTGTCCTCAAACTGAAGGACAAAGCCAGAATCAGTGAGTATGTGCTGCCAGTGTGTCTGCCTGAAATCCAAGGAGGAGAAGTGGTTGTCCAAGAGGCTTACACTTCGAGATGGCTGCTCCCAAATGACCACGTGTTCCCAGGCAGCCACAATCCCGTCGGTGCGTCGAAACCTGTCGACTTGGGTGATATCGCTCATTGCGAAAGGAAAGTTGCGGAAGGACGAGCGAACGCCGCTCCGATCAGCGACAACACTCTGTGCTTCATCAGCAAGCCACCCAGCCCTCAAAGCCCTTGTCCCAGATTCATCCCAGGCATCACGACCACACCTGCTGTGTTATCATCCAGCAGCGGAGTCCTGTCGGAGAATCACAAAACATCTGCTGCAAGGTGGCAGCTGCTCGGTTTAGAGCGTTTCATCGATGAGGAAAGAAGCTGCCACCAGAGTTACTCAGTTCAGACAAAGATAGCCAACTTTCGCAGCTGGATAATGGAAAATACAAAGTAGCACAGTAACTGTTATCCAACACTTCTTCTTTCACCATTTGGATAAAAAAAAAGGGAAAAAAAATGGTAAAACTCAGAATTAATCATAGTTGTTTATCTGCTATGAATCAAAGTACTGTAATGGAAAATAATTCATGTAGCAGAAAACGTGCTATGAAACCCATGGAGGAGATTCTGTCTCCTGTCCCACAGAAGAGGGAAGCGGAGAAGGGAGGTGTGAGATCAACTAAGAAGATACATCTTAGCTGAAGGCCACACCGTTCCTACGTGGTATGCAGAACCCAAAAGATCCAGTGTTGTGAACACTATTGATTCTATGCGATCATGAGCTCCATGTACGTCATAAGTTTGGACACAGGCTTCATGTGGCAGTGGTCATAAGGCAGTGTTCCACGGTGTAGGTGATTGGTAGGTGAACAAAAGATCTGTGGGATATAGGTTCAACTACGTGTTGAATCATGGCTTTCATAACACCTTTGCTGCTACATATATTGTTTTCCATTATAGTATTATAGTATAGTATATTAGACATATTTTGAATTCGTATTGAGTTTTAAAAATTGGGATTTTGTCTCCTGTGTGACATAAAAACACCACACAAACATAAAATCACAGACTCTTTACTATACTATAATGGAAAATAATACTATAATATACTTATTTTTAAAAAATTATTATTTCTTTTTCATTTTTCCACTGAGCCAGTGTTACAGCCCCCCCCCCCCCCCCCCCCCCCCCCCC
>CAAKHB010006171.1:151991-165831 GCA_901007665.1 Aeoliscus strigatus | reverse complement strand
CCCCCCCACCTACCTACTACCTATGTATAAAGGCCAATAGAGAGACAATAAAATTAGCACAATAGAAATATGTAGTCACAGCTTGACCCCCTCTGCAACTCATGTCCTGTTTTAATCACAAGCAGAAAAAAATACCGTCCCAGTGGATTGAATTTCCTCCTTTGCTCTGCTTGTGATTCCTCCGGCGACATCTAGAGGACGTCTCTCGCTTGTCCGTGTGTCCTTTTCACGCTCACCTTCCTTTACCCCAGCTCATCACAATCAGTCGAAGTATTGTCGCGGACAATCATTCCGTGGGTGTTTTCTTGAGTTTTGATTTTCTGAGAAATGATTCATATTGAGTGTGTGTGTGTGTGTGTGTGTGTGTGTGTGTATTTTGTTTTGTTTTTCTCTGTTTCTGAGTGTAACTCTAACTACCGGCCTACTGATCAGCTCTCAGTGCCTTTGGTTTTTCCCTCAGTCTGGACTCTACCAGAACACCATTAACTCTCTCAAATTGCTCCGTCCTCTTGGTCCTCAGTCAGTTCGACACCAAAAATGTAACTGCAACTACTTTACCTCCTTGTCTGTGGGCATTCCCGTGCTCAGCATGTGTCCCTGTGAGTACAGCATGTTAGAACTTGCAGGACGTGCGTGTCCGTGGCCGGTTTGCATGTGATGTTATGGATTCGTGAGTTTTCCCTGCAGACTGTCCATGTGCTGTCATCGAGAAACACACTGAGAGGATTTGCTAAACTTAGCTCTTACTCCTGAGTTGCAGACACCTGCTGTGCTCTCCTGCGGCTTTGTGCAGGACACCCTTTAAGCCTGGACCATTAAACAATGACAAGTAGTCAGTAGCTGCAAAGTAATTCATCAGAATGCTTCAATTTGCCACTTGTCGTGTGTATTATTATGTTGTGCACAGTATTATACATAAAGTCTTGGCAAGAATAGTTTTTTTTTTTTTTTTTTTGGCATTGCATCGAGAAAAATGCTGTGCACAAAAATAAATGCAGTCAAACACCGTCTGTCAAAGTTGTTATTTACACGTAATGTGTCTTCATGGGTCCTTTACGTTTTGTTCCAGCAACATCGTCATCTTACTTCATGATGTCATGATTCTAAAAAAGGGGTGAAAGTCTGTTAATCCTTGACTTTAAGTGGGAAAACACCCCTGCCCACACCTGAGAGGAGCCACTGTCCTCACATTTCAAATCTCCACCCTCTGTCTGGGAATCAGTGTGCATGTGCAGGTTGCAAAGTGGGAGGTCCAAGAATCCTTAAACCTTATACCACTGTGAGCGGGGAGCAGGAGCAGCAGGAGGAGGAGGAGGAGGAGGAGGAGGATACCTGAGGGATATCCTTTTGCAGAAAAGTCAGCATATGTTAATGCAGCTGTAATTTTAGGAGCATTAGAAGGAAACTGACCTTTAGCCCAAAGTCCGGCAAATTCAAGAAGACAAGACGTCCACAGGTGAGAACATTTGATGCTGACAGTTATGTTCCATCCATACGTGTAACAATTAAATGGATAAATACACATAATTCACCATGCACAGGATCAGAAAACATCCCCTTTCCAGTTTTATTCCATGGTCCCCCCCTCAGTAAGCCTTGTATTTGTGCTGTAGATGATTTCAGGATGAGGATTGAAAAGTTGTGATGTTTTTAAAGCTGTAAGATTATTTTTGAACATGTCATGACGCGGCTGGATCTTACACCTGGGCAGGTCAGTTCAGGACAACTTTATTAATCAGGCTCTGTTTAACTATTCGTTGAAGTTTTCTGTCTTTTAAAACCAACATGCATGTGCGTTAGAAAATAAGTAGAAATGGAAACTTTCTGTCTGAGTGAGTCATTGCTCGCACTCTGTGGAAAGGCCAGTTCCTTTCAGCAGATGCTGTGGGCCACACTTCGTTAGAGAAACGGTGTTCTTTGAGATTCTCTCCCACCACACTCCACAAGTTGTGATGATGAAGATGAGAGGATGAAGTTCAAAGGCATAGCCTGGAGGAATCCACTGTAAATCTGAGGAGAAATGAATGGTGATGCAGCGAAACTTTTTTTTTTTTAAGTATTCAGACGTGATCACATTTCCTCCCTAAAAGAATTATAAATACAACTTTTTATAATAATAACAATAATAATAAAAACAGACCAAGTTGGAGACACAGAGGACACATTTGTCTGTAATATATTAAGGATTTACTTTGAAAAATCATCAACCTGTGAATATATATTTTACCGCATGCTTGAAACCGCAGAGACGTCGAGATGTCGAAATTATAAAGAATGAATTCAAGTCAGGAATATGTAAAAACGGATCAGTAGTTTTGATTGTTTTGTTCTTTCTCCCTACAGAGTACTGAAATGCCAAGCTTTAATAAGTCAGTGTGTGGCCTCAAGCACTACTGTCATCACCATCCATTGTTTTGACTAAAGAACAACAGCTTGAATATCTATGATAGGAAATGTATTGTCATCTTCAAAAAAAAAAAAAAAATGGCCTTTTGGTCTCTTTTATCACACAAAATTCCTAAGTAACCTCTTGATGATGATTTGTTTCCTTTCTTTTTAAGGGGTTGACTGATGGGGAGACTCACTTAAAAGTCAAATTTCTCTGGTTTGAAATTTGTAGAAGCAGAGTAGAAGCAAAAAAAAAAAGACAAAGACAAACAGGGACTCCAAGGAGCTGCCCTTCTTGCTGTGGTTGTGGTTGTGATTTCCTACAAACACATTGAATGAAGCAGGAGGTCGTCTGAGAGACCCGGCTCGACTTTACTTACACAGACAGATGCCTTCTAGTGGCAAAGACCAGAGCGAGGTAGGAAGACAGATTATGTCAAAACATGATGAAAAAACTTTGCACAAGGGCAATAGAAGCTGATGATTCACCCGCGACAACTACGCTATTCCTAGAAGAAAGAGTCTGAAACCTGATATAAAATGTTTACTTAAGTAAGCTGTCTTGGAAGGCACAGCTTGATCTCATCGGACGTCATTGGCTTCTCGTTCACCTTCAGTCAACAGTGTATTAACTTTCTAAAGCCTAAAACAGTTTATACAACGTTTCATAACGCAGAAGGTCTGGTTCATCTTATCTTTGGCAGCATATTGACGTGAAGGGCTTCTCATTGAAGGTCACTAGACAGACCGTCACATTTCAGGCGGAACAGAAGGACCCCAGGTCGATAGAAGATGTAAAGAACACATTTTTGACCACCTGAGATCCTTTGGAAGTTTTTTTTTTTTTCTTTTTTCCAATGAAGAGGCCACGATGCACAGCAGCATGTTTGATGAATGCTGATGAAAAAAACTATTAACAAACAAAGTCCTCTTAGGTAGTCGGAGGGGTTTTGACGCTATGCTACATTTGCAAAATCTCATTTGTTATGAATTTAAGGCACTGCTGAATCTCCTGCCCTTTCTATCAACACTGCTATTAATCAACCGCTGTTGCTCAGAACTGGTACTTCAAAAAAAAAAAAATCTTCTTCTTCCATTAAAAATACACACTAAACGAGCATTTCCACTAAATAAGGGGTTAGTAAAAGAAAAGGAAAAATATAAAATACACTTGCATAATTCATGAGTCTGGTGCTTTTTGAGCGTAACATTTCCAATAAATAAACCTTTTCATCATGTTTCAGATCTCAGTGCCGGTACTTAGACATTATCATCAATACGCCATACGTTCAATTCTGTGAATTATGGTCCCACTTGCAGCAAATTATATAAATATACAACAGATAAAACTGGGACATGTGGTTATGAGGTTGCGTCTCAGTCTCCACTTTCAAAAACTCAAGACACGAGCGATATCACACGTCTGTAGTGTTCCAGATGACCTTGGATTCACGTTTTGGCCTTATTTATTCATTTACATTAAAGATTGCTTCCTGCGAAAGCTCATGCAAGTAAAACAGATGGAAATAATGAAAGACAATATATAAAATATGACATCCATATATATTATCTATAAAATATAACCAGGAAATGTAACTTTTTTTTTTTTTCATGTGCAAACAAGTAACAAATTTGTACACTTTTTAGAATTGTTTTTCACAATCTTCATGCATGGTACATTACTTCATAAGACGACTACAAATAAATATAATCAGAAGAACAGAAGTAAATGTACTGTCAAAAATAATAATGATAATAATAATGATGATAATGATTGCGGCTTTTTTGAATGTCATTCAAAAAACCACAGTGTTCTTAATATTGTACGTGTTTTATTTTAACTGTATTTTATTTTATTTATGTTTCGCAAATTATCCTCATGGAGCGTAGTAAGTAAAAGCAATGAATATCGGATCAAGTGAGGAGTAAAGGCTCTGATCCAGAGGTTGTCAACAGCTGCACCACCTCATGCATTGTGAGCAAGGGGAGACAAACAGGATGTTTAATGACTGATGAAGTGACTCGATGTCTCTTGCAGATTAGCCAGTTTGGACTTTTTCATAAATCATTTTTGTGTTATAGCTAACGTAACACACCTATTCCAGCTTTAGTTATTGTGATGTCACTCGTTGTTACACATAATTTAGGTTGTGTCGTTAGGTGCCGTCCGCTACGTCGTGCTCTTTTGTGGTGATGAGCTGAATGTTAGAGTAATCTTTGGTTACGTGTTTCCTCTCTTTTGAACTACTGCAGCCCTGAAATGTTGTCAGAGCCCTTATGATCAAAATCGAACTTCATACATGATAATTCAGTACATTTTCCTGTCTCATAAAATCCAATGCTTGCATTACCCACAGTGCAGTTGGATAAATTACCTGAGTGCCTGACAGCAGACCCATATATGACTTTGGACTTTGCTGCAGTCACATTTCATGTGGCTGTGACCAAGAAGCCAATCGGGACTTCCAGAGGAGGCGTACTGCCTCGCGTCTGCGCTCCAGATTGTTCATTTAGGTTATTACAGAGAGCGGCAGCATCACAGAGCCTTAAAACGTCTCATTTTCAGATGTGAGTGTCGTGGGAGCTTGGAGGGCTGGCGTGATCTCAGAATGTGAAATTTCCCCTTTTTATAGTAGCAGCCATTCAAACATTCCCACACTTACACAGGTGACTCGACATGCTCATTACTTTTTTTGTTCTGCCTGATTCAAACCTACCTACCGGTACATCTGCAGTCGATGGAGTCACACCATAACACAACCTTCCCTGTGGCCAATGGCTACACAAATGAGTGCCCTGTATGTCCGATATGTTTCAATCACTATGTTCAAAGCGTGTCGCCAGAGACGCTTTCTGTGCACATTTAAATCAACCTGAATGAAAGAATATTTGATTCCATTCAATCGCACACAAGCCCGGCTCATAGTATGAATACAGCCGTAACTAATACATGGTTGGCATGATTAGAAACCGGGTTTTCATGGACGATGGCGAACTAAAGTCTGTCATTTCACGTCTACGTCTTACCTGAACTAGCTGCAATCAACGCAGTCGCATGAAGCTGAGTCCGTCTCTCAAAAGCTGCTCTCCTGCTGCCATTTAGTCATCGTACGTGTCACATTCATACGCATGTGTGTGCGTGTGTGTGAGCTTCATATGATGATGTTTGCACAGGGAATCCAAGCGCTCCCAGCGCTTTTGCTGTTGCAGTTCCTAAATTTGGAACGATCTGCCTTGAATCTCTCGAAAACTCTTGAATCTCTATTCCACTTAGCTGTAAAGATGTTGACTATCATTTACTTCATTCTCCTGTAGGGCTGGTATTTGTTTCATGCGTGCTTTATGTCTTTTGCTTTATTTTAACTGTATTTTATAGCTATTTTAGGTGAGTTGTTGCACATTATTGGTTTGAAGTGCGAAGTCAAATTGAACCGGACGCCAGCCCTCATCAAATATTCAGTATATATCAATATGTATGACGTGGATTTTTTTTTTTTCTTTGCACAAGCAGCGGAGAGTAAATACGAAGCTGCTCTGATGGGATCGGCTCAAACCCCGACGGTACCAGCATTACGTGCAGCACTGCTCGCAGAGGGTCTGCTGTGGAACCGTCCTTCTGTTCGTCATCAGTTCGAACCGACGCTTTTGTTTTACGACTCGAGGAACCGTCTCAGCAGCAGACTTGTTTCCCATAGAGTCTCTGATCCATCTGTGTGTATGTGTGCTGGATTAGCGCTGGCTCAGGACAGATTAGTTAATTATAGACACATGCTGTCTAAGCGTGGTGTGTGTTGTCAGGTGTTGCAGCATGAGGTCGGCTTGCTGCAGAGGGCAGGAAAAGGCGGAGCGAGGTGTGAACCTGCTTGGACAAATGCTGTGCCATGTGCTCTTAGACTGTTCCTTTTTTTTTTTTTTTTCTACCTGTCCGACCTGTGACAGAACATCGGTGAAAGGCATCTTCACAGACACTTTAGCAGATTTAGACGTCACCTTCTCAGTGCGCTCAGTAACTTTGTAAACCAAAATGACACCAAAAAAAAAAGGCCAATTTTCCACAGCGGCGACAGCATCTTTGTGAAAGTGGTACGCTGCCATGGCAACATCATCAGTGTCT
The DNA here is from genome assembly GCA_901007665.1 of Aeoliscus strigatus. Lineage (NCBI taxonomy): Eukaryota > Metazoa > Chordata > Actinopteri > Syngnathiformes > Centriscidae > Aeoliscus > Aeoliscus strigatus. Next base: position 159,329 of record CAAKHB010006171.1, on the reverse strand, counting down.
CTGCGACGCACAGTGGTTATGACACTATCTGATCGAGTACAATGTGGCACGCTGACGTCCTATGAAGGCAATAACGACCATTCAGGGGAATTGAAAAAGACAAGATGTTTGCACTTTGTGTGACAGGAACAGAAACATTCAGGACTGTCGAAATAAAAAACAAAGATGTGAAGTCAACACAAAGAGTCTAACGTCAAAAATCTTTTCCAAAAGATTTCCAAAGCTGCAGAGGAAATAGTCAGAATTAATTACAGTGATTTTACTAATTCAATATAATTGTACTTCAAACACACTGATGCTTTGTTTACTGTGTTAAAGGAATATATGATGAGAGATGTTGCAACTTCCACGACATGTCTGAGTCAGTCAATAAAACCAAAGTACAGAACATCTGATGGAACGCTGATCTCTGATCTTCCACCGACATCTTCAAAACTCCATTTTTTACTCTGTATTGGCATGTCTATGTAGGTACCATACACCAGGGATCCACTGCAGCGCCCATCCAATGGAGCTGTCTAAAAGTGTCAAATAAAAAGAAATGAAAAACTTACAAATACTACATTTTTACACTAAATAAAAGCAGTAATATCCTCACTAAGTAACTGTACATGTCATATATAATGTATCGCATTGAGCTGAAGAGTATTTTGAAAAGATGAAATCAGTCAAATCACTCCTTTTTGGAACGTAAACCAAAGAAAAGTGCTAGTGCAGAGTGAAGTAAGCATCAAGGATTTCTCTGTGGACTAATCTTCAGAGGTGGACTCCACCCTTCCTGTCTGGGTGCCTTCGCTCAGACCTCCAGTTCATCAGTTTACCTCTACTCACGTCTCTGGAGCGGAATCAGAAGGCACCTGTGCATGAGGATATACTTTGAACACTAAACAGGAAGTGATCGAAATATATACATATATTTTTTTGTAAAGACTTTCCCTTTCACAGGGAATAAAACTCCACGTGGAAGCTCTGACTGGATTTACAAACGAACGAGCCATGACTTTGTTACTTTTGGCACCAGTGCAGACGGCTGTGTAGTTGCTCCTCTAAAATACAAGTTTCCATTTCTTTACAGCTTTCAAACCATTCGGTGAGTATTCCTACAACACAACAGCAGCATTGCAGGAATGTGGTGTCGGTACACGACGTCAGTCGTGGGTACATTGCCGAAGACCCTCTGCAGAAATGATAATTACTGTTTAGTTATCACTTTCTGCTTGAAATTTGTGTGATGCAACGGTGGGAACTGCTGTAAGTTTTCATATGTGTAGGCATTGTGTTTTTGGTGATTTAACCTGATGGTATTTGTTGGCACTCAAATTTTTGGCGTACATCAGCTTTTTAAACAACCTGAGCAGGTGCATTCATTTGCAACTGCAAATATCTTCCCTGTGCACCCCCAGGATAAAGATAATAGTATGATAAAAACATCTAACTGCGCTTGAAACAAGACCAATTCGCTTGTCTAACTTTCCATAATTGGCAGTTTCAAACCAGAGTTCTGTTGTTTTGTTTTGTTTTTTTTTCTGTTGTTGGTCTTGACTGATTGTTCCCACACAGGAAAACCCACAGAGGTTTGATATGAAAACTTCAAATCAGTAATCTCCTGTACAACAGTCGTCGGGCACATCACGGTGACACCTTGACTTTGCCTGGGAAGCCCCTTTACTGTTGCGTAACTCAATCACTTGTGTGCTGGAGGTGCTAATTTTATCCTCTCTAACGGACTTATGTCTCATTAATGCTGGAGCACAGTGTATCAGACAGGAGAGATTGACTTGGCACTTCTTACCTTCATGTTAAACATAATGCAAATGCATGATGACATGTAGTGAAAAAGGATGTTTGCATTCTACTTGGACTTAATTATTTCGATTTATTTGACAAGAATTAGTTATTCACTTTTTTTTTTTTTACCCCTTTGAGACATCTTTTATTTCTTGTCCTCTACCACATTTGAGGAGTAAAAAAAAATAGTAATTCTCAGGTTCACTTGCTGCCAGAACTAGCATCCCATAAGTCATGAAGGTCAAGAGTCTCAATGACACGGCAGTCATTGTTACATAACTGTGCACGTCTACTGAGGATTTAAAGGCTACACAGGGGAGAGATGATCTTTAAGTCAAAGAGGCTTTTCGCCAGACCACAACAAACCCTGGACACTTCGGCTTCGGCTGATGAGGTATGTCCAGTGAGGGCAGGAAAAGACGGTTGGACGCGGTAACTGTCTGACGGTGGCGTTTCAACGTTAAAATGAATATATTAAAAATACATTTTTTAAAAATCGAAGCGGCCTTAGGGCAATGAAATGTGCAGGGGGGAGAAAAATGAAATAAACAGATAAATCCCCCGTTAGGCCTTGCTGTTTTGCAAAGTTGCATGCAAATATCGTCGCTTTTGTGTTGATTCATCACAGAAACAGCAGCAGCAGCAGAGGGAAAGATATGGGCAACAGCTGGTGTTTTGTTTATTCAAATTTACCAAGTAAAAACTAGTTTTAAAAAAAAGACATGTTTAAAATGCAGATCACAACTTTACTCTTTACTGAAGCTGCATTAATTGCTTGGGAATGTCAGCTTTTAATTATGAACGTCCATCTGTCAACTTTTCCGTTCCCCCAGGATGTGGATCATGCAGAAACAACTGCATTTCATCTTGTTCGCCAAACACTTTCTCATGTTCCAGCGAACCGACGCTCTGTCCTGTGTACAATCACACCAGCACCTGACTGATGAGCTCACTCTGAAATGATAAAAGGTTTATTATCAAGACCCAAATGACATCAAATCCATTTAAACAAAGTAGAGTAAGTAAATAGATCCGCTCCCGGCTCTGTATTTCCCTTTCCCTGGTCAAAGCGCCACCATTCTTGGTAATGTATCACTGCCGGAGAAATATTATCAACAAGCAACCAATCAATCCAAGAACGCTTTGACAAAGATATTGACACCGTTTCAAATGCCACTGTCACCCAGAGGAGGTGGCTCTTTCTATCTGTGTGACATGTGGACGATGTCCTGGTTTGACCTGAGCCCCTGAAAGCATCTGTCCCACAACGAAGTTGTGTGAGAGCAGTGAAGTTTGATGGCATTACAAAAATAATGCATCATGTTCTAATAACACTTTCTTATTCTTCTTCTTTTCTTCCTGTTACAGTGCCAACAAAATGCAGAAGCAAGTGGAGGTCAGGATGGACGAGAGCCATTTGGAGCCCTCAGTGGAGGAGAGCGCATGTAGCAGCTTTTGTGATAAAATCATGAAGAACATGGTTCTAACTCTTACAATCCTCGGTAAGTTTCAAGTCCTGCACATGTAATCATACACAAGATTCAGGCGACTTCTTACCCAGCCCAGTTAGACCCCCGGTTTATTTACAAGTCTGCATTTAAAAAGAGACAGTTTGTGTATGACCTCCTACTGTTTGTTACTGCTTATAAAAATTGTGCAAAACTTGTTGGTTTAATATATGCATCTAAAAATTACCTGTGTGATCTACAGTAATTGGAAAAATAAAAAAAAGTGAGGTGTGATTTTCTTTATTTCATATTGTTCGTATCTCAAACTGTTTCTTTCTCGCCATCTTAGGCGTGTTTCTGGGCTCCATTGCTGGAATGCTGCTGCGGCACATATCGCCCCTTCCGGCTGATGTGATTATGATCATAAGTTTTCCGGGGGAGATCCTAATGAGGATGCTGAAGATGCTCATTTTACCTCTTGTTGTTTCAAGTCTAGTCACAGGTGGGTGAGCTACAGCGGCAGCTGTCCCCGAAATGAAGACGCATGGTGCAACGTGTTCATACACAGGGGTAGAGGTGTGGGGAGATGGAGTGGGTGTTTTATGTTGTCTAGTTCTTTTCCAGACAAGCTTCAGTAAAAATGTGAACCTGAAATTGAAAAAGCAAACAGAAAACCCGTCAATCCTGCTGCTAAGGGAAAGTTTCCCTTTTGTTGTAGTTCTAATAGCTCTTCAACTACTAGGATCTATCACTCTAGGGGGTTTTTGTAGAAGTTGACTGACTTAGTAATGAACATGATGCAGATTTAAATATTACAGTTTATCATAAACCAGCTTCTGAATCTGTTAAATTCGGGAAAAAAATGCACATAGATGAGAGAATGAACACATTAGATTCAGTAGAGGTGTGGTCTTCCCTCAGACCCCAGGCAAGTCGGTTTTACAGTAAAGTGAACTTCTCCGTTTGGAATAAGAGCAAATTGATGTAGTCATCAAAGTACGGCGCATTACAACCATGTAATCTTGGTCTTTAGATTCAGTCACGTTTACAGTCTTTGTCTATGTTTTTTAGGGCCCAAAGAGCGACTGTACATATTGTTTTTCTACTTGTTCACCCACGGAGGACGACGTTGGAGGCAGTTCATGCTAAAGATGTCCGAGTCATGTGTGGTCTTCTTCCATGTCGACAGGACTTGCAGGCTTGGACGCGAAATCCAGCGGTCGCCTGGGGACCAGAGCCATGGTGTACTACATGTCAACGACAATAATTGCGGCGGTGTTGGGAGTGATCCTGGTGCTGCTCATCCATCCCGGAAACCCCAAGCTGAGGGCGAATCTTGGACAGGGGAAGAAGAACGATGAGGTGTCCAGTGTGGATGCCTTATTTGATCTCATCCGAAACCTTTTTCCAGAGAATCTGGTTCAGGCCTGCTTCCAACAGGTAGGAGTATCTTTTATGTTTTGATGATTCATTCATATGATTCATCTGTCAGATGCCCCAACTGTTCTTTTTTTCACTTCCTGCTCAGATCCAAACAGTAACCACCAAAGTACCGGTGCCCACTAACAGAACCAAAGCACCCCCACAGTTCACCATCAAGAGGTCACTTCAGTTCAAGGGCGGGATGAATGTCCTGGGTAGGTGATACACACCAGAGATGTGATGGCGAAAAATCACTGGATCAGACTTCAGGAAAAAAGGAAAGAGAAAATCGGACCCAGTCAGTTGGTCTTAAATATTTAACTGAACACTGAGCTACTTGCCCAAAAGACAATTGTATCTGAAGGGTTAAAAACTATACATGATGCATGAACATTTAAAGGTACAAGTACATTGCACTTTACTCAGAGTTAAAGTTTTGCCCAGAGTTGCACTTTCAAATTACTCTGGAGGAATGTTTGACAATTTCTGTCGAAGGAAAAGAAAAATCCAAAGTTGAGGAGTGCAGAAGTTAAAGCCTTGAGTCTTGAGGAGAGTTTGCTGCTTATGCTTTATAAGATGACGCATCTGCTGTGTGTCTTCAAATATTAATGATAACATAATAATATATAATAATACAAAATAATTATAATAAACCAATAATAATAAAACTAAAATATGAAAAAACATAATAATATAATAATACAACTCATCTATTGCACAAATATCAAAAGCCGTTTCATGATGGATGTCGTACTGTGTTTTACAGGTTTGATTGGCTTCTTTGTTGCTTTTGGGGTCATTATGGGTAAAATGGGGGAAAAGGCCAAGCTGATGTTGGAGTTTTTCAACGTCTTGAACGAGATAATCATGAGGCTTGTTAGTGCAATCATGTGGTAAGTGCCGTCCTCCGAGTATCTTTGCACAACGTGTTAACACAGTCACAACACCGATGTGGTTCGTCTCGTCTGTCTTCAGGTACTCACCGGTCGGTATCGCCTGTCTCATCTGTGGAAAGATCATCTCCATTGCTGACTTGGAGGTGGTTGCTCGGCAGCTGGGGATGTACATGATCACTGTGATAGTGGGCCTCATCATTCATGGAGGCATTTTCCTTCCATTGATATACTTTGTGATCGTAAAAGAAAACCCTTTTAAATTCTTCATGGGAATATTCCAAGCTTGGGTCACAGCGCTTGGGACAGCATCCAGGTATGACAGCTTTATGCCTTTGTGTCTGATTGGTCGAAAAGGACATTTGACTTCTTGACTGTAGTTAGTGTGACCGGTTGTAATTCATGTTTCCTCTGAACTGTGCTGTACATCACCCTTTCATCTATGGCCAGAAAGCAAACTTTTATTTCAAGTAAACTATGAACTTAGAACTTTGCCTCCATGTGAGATAACTTTATATCTCACAAGCTGTTTGTTAATGATTCAAGCAGCTCTCTTCTCCCACTTGAGGTGAGCTCAGTTCTTTCAAGTTCTTGCCAGCTCACTGCTTCACCATCCACGACGAACATTCCTTAATTATAGGAGTAAACAGAATAACAAACAAAATAGAACTACTGTGTCACAAATGCTGTTTTGTTCACACTCCAGTCAGTTGTTGTTTGCAAATGATGTCAAACCCATGAAGGCAACAGCGTTACGTTAGACTTTTCAAAGTAAAATTAAAACTAATAAATCAGCATAATTCAGAGGGAATGTATTTCATATGAGTGGAACAATCTAATTATTTTGCTAAACTATTGCAACATCAAGTGTAACCCATATAAATTTTGCAGACAGCCTCTATCTGTGTTGTGGAAGTATTTCTCACTAAGTTTTTATTTCCAAATCGGGTGAAGAGTTCATAAGTTCCACAGCACACTCTGCATGATAAAACAATTGTTGTTGTTGTTTTTTTTCAAATTTGCCTCAGTGCTGGAACCTTGCCTGTTACATTCCGATGCTTAGAGGAGAACCTGGGCATCGACAAAAGAGTAACTCGTTTTGTGCTCCCGGTGGGCGCCACCATTAACATGGACGGCACCGCCCTCTATGAGGCTGTGGCGGCCATCTTCATCGCTCAGATGAACGGGATTGATCTCGACTGGGGCCAGATTGTCACTGTCAGGTGGGGATATACAACCACAGAAAAACATCACGTCACATGATTGACATTTGTGGAATGAATCAATGAAATGCTGCTCTCCCTTCTCACTATCTTTCTCTACGTGTGTTTAGCATGACAGCCACGTTGGCCAGTGTTGGAGCGGCCAGTATCCCCAGTGCTGGACTTGTAACCATGCTTCTGATCCTCACGGCGGTGGGGCTGCCCACTCAGGACATCAGCCTGCTGGTGGCCGTCGACTGGCTGCTGTGAGTTCAGCACAATTTGTGTCGTAACATAGGCCAACATTGTCAGGGGGCCGAAGCCCGAGGTTTTGGCGTGAATCCAAAGTGCAGGGCAATTCACAAGCGAACACAGGTTAAGCAACAAAAGGTTTATTCTTTGCACAAACAGGGTATGAAAAACAAAACACTCGGGAAAGAATGAACGCAAAATCGGCCGAAACTAAGGACGCACTGCACCGTGGCGAGCGGGCAGGACACGAACGAGAGAAAACAGAAAACAACCACAAGGGGCGAAAACACAAGACACGAAGAGAACAAAAAGCGCTCCACAAAAACTGGAGGG
>CAAKHB010006171.1:140360-151674 GCA_901007665.1 Aeoliscus strigatus | reverse complement strand
AGCGCGCCGATGGGAATCAGGTGCGCTGATTGCTCCCAATCAGCCTGGCCACACCTCCACTGCCAGCCAGAGGAAGGAGAAACACAGGGCAAAAAGGAAAACAAACACAGACACAGAACCAAAACACACCACCATGACAAACATAGATATGACCCAACATTAAGTCCACACCCCGTCACATTATGACCACATCGTCTGCTGCCGCTATAACACTTTGTAGTATGATAACAAATTTAAACGAGAAATATAATAGTTTTGTTTTAATTGAAATCATTTTATGAATTTTATACAGTTTTCGTATCCCAAGACACATTAAAATCAGCTTTGCTCATCTATTAAAACAATGTTTTAATAATTTAAATGTTTCTTTGGTTGATGTTTTGTTTGTTTGTATCTGTAGACAGCTAATTTCTACTTCTAGGTACTTTAAAATACAGTTAGAAGTGAATATACTTTGCAGTTGCAGTGTTCCTTTAAATCTGAAGTCTAAAGTCAGTGACTGTAAGCAGCAGTATTCAACTCACAATCAGTAAATCACAGGGTCTAGTGCTCAACATAATGTCCATACAACAAATTAAATCTATTTATCATCTAAATTGTATTAAACCTTATTTGACCGAGAAACCAAACCTAAAAAAAAAATGAAAGGACAAACAAAGGTCTGCAGCATTTTTTTCATCTCCATACTTTATCAATTAATTGAATACCTGAATGCATAAACAAATACCTCCAAGTACCTCCCTTTGTGTACATCTATATATGAATCGTATATATATATATATACATATATATATATAGACAAATCATACTTCACTTCATTGATTAATTCAAATCCTTTTATTAACGTGAAAACTTTGGAACGGATTTAAAAATCAGCCTTATTTTGATGCATCTACCAAGATGGAAAAAATAATACAGCTTGTGCTTCTGCAAACAACATGGTTGCAAATACAAATCAGGCACCCATCAATCACCTGCTGCAATATCAAGTGTTGACTGAAGCCAGCCTGCCTGTTACCGTGGATTCTTCTGTCGTCAGAAGCCGATCACATGTTGGATTGACTCCCGTAGGTTAGTGGTTAGGTGGAAGCCTGGTGTCACACTATCGACGCCAACGGGGGCTGAATGCGTCAGTGTAAACGCACAAGTGATATTTGACGAGGGGTTCTTTTCAAGTAAATGGTAGAGAGATGAGAACATGTTTCTACATGCTGGCACGGGCTTTGATGACGTCAATCAATACACAGGTTTATTTCTCTGGGATCAAAAATACATCAAAAAGCTCTAACTCTCTTTTGGGCACAAATGTGACTTTACTCAGCTGCTAATAAACTGCTCTAGCTATTTGATTTCATGTGTTTCGGTATCCTTGGGTGGGACTGCGAGTTCTGGATAAGATGATGTGTTTCAAACACATCAGTAAAACTTGGAAAACAACAGTGAACCACTTCACTTTCTATGTGTATTTCTGTGATTCTGTGATCAATGTTATAATTAGTAACATACTGATGTCTCTTCATCCTTCATTCTATACATCATGACTGCAATTAGTGTGATAAGAGTGGAACTCAAATGATCTAAATGAACCGAGACAAATCATATCTTTTTCACTTTATTAGCCCTTGTTATGAATCATGGCTAACATTTAAGCTATAGACTGAATTCAGCACTGTGGAAAACACAAAACCTGTATTGTGTTGTGTGAGTTAATAATGATTATGAATTGCATTTTGAATTACATTAAATTGACTGAATAAGTCCCGAATATCAGCACAACCCAGGAAAAACTAACCTATCCCTCTGTCTGTCCGCCTATTTTACAAATCAGTTAGCGGCTATCGTTAGCAGCTAGCATGATAGCGGTGTCGATAAATGCTCCGTTCAAAACGTAGCAAAGCCTGGGACGCTACCGCTCAGAAAACACTTGTCAAACACATTTTTTTTTAATTAAATTAAAGTCTGGACCTGGAAATTAGCATAAAACCCCATTAAAGATCTGACTTAATTTTATAAAGTACTGGTAGTATTTATAAAGTTTTTTATATATATATATATATTTTTTTATAAAGTATTTTATTGTATTGCTTTTCTCATTGTTTTCCCTGTTAAATACTAATTTTGTCTGTATCGTTCACTTCACTCTCCTCCACATGCAGGGATCGTTTCCGTACGTCCGTAAATGTGGTTGGGGACTCGTACGGAGCAGGTATTGTGTACCATCTCTCCAAAGATGAACTTGACTCCTTCGATGCCCAACAGTCCCGGATGGACGACTTTGAGATGGCGAAAACACAATCCTTCTTTGAAAATAACACCAACCAAAATGTATACGCTCACCACAACTCAATCTTGATAGACGACTGCAAGGTACATTTCACGTTAACAGATATAGAAACGTGCATGTAGAGGACTGTCCCCACCTTTGTGCTCGTGCTTGTCTTTCTTTTCTTGTCTGTGGTTGTGTTTCTTTCCTGCGTGACTATGTCGTGAGTAGTTTGTGTCTTATTTTCATTGAGGAGAAACCGGGTACAGAAAAAAGTGACATAAATGTCTGGATTTACTTCTTTAGAAACCGATGTCAGTCAAATGAAAAAGCAGTTTTTGTGTTACCGGGCTCATCAAAATATAAGTTTGTTTTGCAATTACACCTTTATTTTTTTATGATCTAAAAATCGTTTTTTGTCTTAAATTCAGTTGAATGGGTTTATTTTCAGTTATCCTTTTGTGGTATACTGTACGTAGGTATATTTGTGGTGGTATGTCATGAAAAGCTGTTCTTTATTCTTTTTTTTTTTTTTCTACTTAATTGGACATGTATTTATGGCCGCCCAGACCAAATTACAGTCTTCAACTAGTCTCATCTTTTTGAAAGGGTTTTCTTGTCAGTGGTATACATAAAGACTGCTGTTTCACTATTGTCTATCTCTGAACGTGATCTACAATAGTTTGTCCTGCAACAACGGCCACGAAGTTGATCGTTGTTGATTTTAGTTCTCTGTTAATTTATTTGCACACTAGCTTTTTTTTTTTTTTTTTGTCGATATTGCCTGTATGATGCAACTCTTACCTCACGTTGCATCCTGATTATTTGAAAGCTGATGACGACTATTGTAATTCGGTTGGGCAGAGAATCCATAAAATACATGGCCAACGCAAGTTTGAAACAACTTGAAAATGAAAATCATATTGTATGATTTTACCCACGTGATGTTTGTATGTTTGGGACTCACATTGTAAACTCCGCCCCAAGGTCAATGGCCTAAAGAAGCATTGGCTTCTCTGTTCCCAACCGTTAATGGTTTGTTCATGAAGGTGCCTTGGGCCCATAGTTAGATTTTGTTGGTAACTGCTTACAGGTCACCATGGATAAAAATGGCAAGACTGCAGAGTTCACTCTTGTTGAGGAGGAACCATGGAAATGCGGGTAAAGCAGATCCAGATGCTGCTGCGCCTTATGCTGAGGTCCACGAGCTTTTACTCTCTACTGACAAAAGAATAAAAATGACAAGAATCAATAAAAACACACACACAGACACAGGAAATCCTGCAGTTGGACACTGTTTTTTTTTTTTTCTTTTTCCATTTACCCATCCGGAAACTCCTGGAGAAAATGACACATCACTCACCTACGTATTTCCTTGCTAGACACAAATTGAACTGGTGCATTTAAGGCCCCTTGCCCAGAAGAATAGAGCATTCGGTTGACAAGACTCAGGGCCTTACATGGTGCTGCTGCAAGCTTCCTGTTTTATCAACAATGGAGTTCTTCTACCTTTTGCTGCATCTATTTTTCTTTTGTATGAAAGCATTTTCTTTGTAGCTGAAAGATGGATTATTTATGGCCTCTATTACAAGGACCAAGTTCATTTATAACGAATCCAAAAGTTGGAGAAAGGACACGGAAGAAACCGACTTACATTGAATGTTCTGTATTTTCACGCTTCATACCGACCTGGTTTTGTGTCTCCGTGATGTTCATAGATGCCACACCAAAGTTGCAAAATACTATAAACTTTTTTTTTTTTTTTTTAAATCAAACATGAGCTGAAGGGAACAGTGCTCTGTGTGGTATTCGGATGAGCGCAACATAGAAAAACAAAGCATCACGTTTTCACTAAAGGGATTAAACCCTGATGTCACACAGTCAAGCTGAAGAGGCAAAGCTTGTAGGACTTAACGCATTTAGAGGAGGGTGTGGCGTCAAACAGTACACAGTGTGTCACAAAGAGCTGTACAGCAGCTGAGTAGAGTATTTATTAGCATTATTTTTTTGTAAATACGGTCTTTATGAGTGAAGCACTGGGATTTGTTAGTAGTAAAAAATGCCTGTATACCGGAATTTATATGTTTATATCTGAGAGCAAGAGAGGAAGATTAACAAGGGAAAAGTTCAGTGCTACAGAAGATGAGAGGACAGGTCATAAACGCTCCAGACCAGTGCTTTGCTCTGTTTTGTTTCAGACTGTTAATTTCTTTGCTATTTGTTAACCTTGCCTTGACGATATCAGCTGCAGAGTGCAATCAGTGTAATGACAAACACCTTCTTCATTTGAGTTGATTATTGGGACTCCCATTTTACCACAGGAAATAAATTGGACTCACCTTCCAGCTTTACTACTGTGTGCGAGGATGGCTGGGCCCTCCCCACAAAATTTGATTTGGATTTTGTTAGCACATCAAAATATGGATAAACATGCCGGCTTTATTAGGGCTGGTCAAATTCCAGCTCGAGCACCCCTATTAATCTCGAGGCTGTAACAATAACGCCATTGAATGATGGCTGAATCTGAACAAGTGAGATTGTCCTCCAACAAAAAACAACCCTGTGGGTCATTTTACAGGCTGTTTAAAGGCTTACGGCCCCTCGTGGCTTTTTAAAATTATGCATCCCCCAGGAGTTGTATAAATACTGACTATCTGATGTCCCGGGTGTGTTATTATCAACAATTATAACCTTTATTCAGCTATAGTTTGGTTATACGCAATAATGCAGTAAATACGGAAGCTTAACCATGCAACTAACCGTTTATCCAGAAGCACAAAACCCACAATGCATAGAGACGAAAATATCCTCTCACAGGTGGCGCTGGTAGATTAGATATGAATGTCGGAAACGTTGAACAGAGCAGGTTGTTTACAAAACATATAGTCACACATATTTTATACACATTTGAAGGGGAAAGGAAGGACCAAATAACGGACAATAGGGTTGTTTGAGTTGGAGGACATGTTGGTACATTCCGTGTATCAACTCTTTCTAAACTATGTATTTCTCATGTTTGATATGGGCGACTGCTTGTACAGTATATTCCTGTTTAAAGTGCCTCCTTGCACTTTGTGTACATACTCTCATTAGGAAAAGATGTATAAAAAACAATGCATAGTTGTTGTTGTTTTTTTGTCTTCGGACTGATTTTTGCTATGCTAAACGTTTCTATGTATCATGAGTGTATTTAACAACGTTAGAACAATGTTGATTATGTTTTCATGGGCCGATAGTTGTTTCAGTAGATGTGACATTTGTTGTTGTATATTTCCATTCAATTAATCAGTTCAGTTCTGCCGAAAGTATTTTCGATGATCCACTGCTACGTTCAAGTTGTTGGAAGACATTTTGGATGCATCCGCTCCGTCTGGTTTTCGTTTCTCACATTTGCCACCCCGACCTCCCTCTGACACATCAACACAATACATTGCAATCGCAGTACAAAACAGTACTGACTGTGACGGTTAACATTTTATTCTGATGACTGGGTTGCATTACGGGAAGACACCCCTTGAAATCTCTCTTATTTGAAGAGTAAATATAGTTGCTTGTTCATTTCAGAGTCATGAACTCGTTAAGACAATGTTTTGGCCGTGACATTATCGATGTTGGCAGCTACAATATGTCTACACGTTGTGAGACCGCAGCAAGCAATCCATTGTTTGGTTGGACAGAGTCTGGCCCTGTAAATACCTGCAAACCCTGATGTACTCTCACTTTATACATGACCGTTATTGGTATTTTATCTGTTATTTATGCTGGATCTGCATAAGAATGTTGTTAGTCAAGCGGCCGAGTGTAGCAAGTCTTTTTTTTTTTTCCCTTTTCTTTTTTGTATGAAAACTGTTGCATGTAAAACTGTCCAATCTTTAGATGTCTGTGTGTATATTTTCTTTTTTATTTCTCTGTCTGTTATGGAACTTGTTGATTTTTGACTGCAAGAGGTACGGAAAAGTCAAGTCATACTAAATAAATAAAACACGTCGCAAACATATTTCTCTGGCAAATGGATCAAAAAGGTTGTGTGTGTGTAAAGGTTTTAATACGTGTGTAAATACCAACGGAAAGGAATAAAGGTTTATTGATGAGTGGCTGTTGTGTTTATTTCTCAGAGCGGTAACACATGAACATGCACATGTGGATGGACTGTGGAGGTTTTGTGGAGAAGCTGATGTGTTCGTGGACTGAGAAGACTTCAGCACCCAGAGCTTTTAAAATCAACGCCTGACCACTGATCGAGCATATTATATGATATTTTACAATATGTAACAGCCATCGATGATATTATTAGAAATTTACAATAGCGACACTTAGACAAAACAATAATTTAAAAAGACGTTTCAGTAGGATTTGAAATGCTGTAACTTTTTCAACTGTAAAAATACGCATCTGATGAGGTACACCATCAGATGTGTATTTTTACAGCTGAAAACGTTATTTGGCAATAAATAAACCAGACTTAACGCAGCTGCAGCCTCGAAGCAAGGTCGTAGGAGTCTTTAGGTTCCATCACAAATGCCAGACTTTGTCAGAAAGTGGCTAGAAAGCTGCTCAGAATCCTTTTGCTCTACAGTCATGGTCCTTCTCAGGTTGAGAAACAAAAGGAGGTGTCTCTGAGCCTCAGTGTGAATATTTGTTGGGAAGCTCGTCCAGGGGGATGACTGTGTACTCTGCCACCTTTCCATTTTCCTGGGGTGCTTCTTTGTGCAGGAACGTCTCCATCTCTACCTCCCTCTGCTGGTGGGTGGGGCTCTTGTTTGCTTGTACCGGAGAAGCCTGGCTTGGCCCATTCCATCTGAGCAAAAATAGTGAGACAGCACGTCTTTGATTGAAATCACTTTTTGAACTTGTCTATAAACGTCAATTTACTTACTTGTCTCTGGTAGCGATTGCGACACAAAGCATTATGAGTGCTGCCACACCAACAACAAAACCAAGTATGATGATCCAGTCTGGGGATATAGAACGGTTGGATTCAATAATGGAACTTATCACACAGGAATGTTGGTAACCAATAACACATTCCCCCCTGACTTACCTGGTGTAACATGGCCTTTGGGTAATTTGGGATTCTCCTCTAAAAAAAACAAAACAGAAAAAGCCATTGTAATCTCTTCAACCCAAAGAGTGCAGTGGGTATTTATGTGACACGCAGAAGACACTTACCAGGATGTAACTGATTCAACTGGTTCAAAAATCTGCCCTTTTGTGACGCTTCTGCAATCGTATCTACTGGCTTCCCCGATTCTGACCCTGATCCTTCGCTTCCTGGAATACCGCGACCCACACCAGGAACGGTGGAATGCGATGATGCGGTTTCTTTGTCTGAACTAAAGGTCACAGTCGAGCTTGTCGTAGTGTACAGGTCTGGCATGTGCCCATCTCCAGATCCCGAGAAGAAGCTGGAGAAATCAGTTGTTTGATGGAATGAACTGTGGGTTGTGGAGACATCTGGGACTCCTGCAGACGTCAGAGAGCTTTGGCTGGACCAAAAGTCAAAGGTCGGACTTATGGTGGCACTGTGTTCATCTCTTTGCGTCCACGTCAGGTCATCGTTGGCGCTTGCTGCGCTTCCCTCAGTGAAGTCTTCCAGCGAGGTCTGAGCATCGCTCGTCTCCGTGGTGGAGAGCAGTCGGTGAGATGGTTGTACAGTTGTGTTTTTTCCAGGTGATTCAGTTGTGCGTAATGAGGGAAAGAGTTGGCCGATGAGGAACCCGTCCGTTACGGCCTCGCGGAGAACGTCATCTTCTACTTTGGTTGGGGCTACAACAAAGAGATGGAAAAGTACGAGGATCACCACAGATGTTTACTTACTAGACCTGGCATGCAGAGGAAATTCACCCGGTTTATTTTAAGTACTGAAAAAGGGCCGTAGAGGGATTACACCTAATGGCCCAAATACTTGTTGAAACTTGTGCTGTGCTCTCCTTTGATTAGGCGTGGTGAGTGACACCAATGATTAACCTGAGTGACTAATCTGAGAATGAGTTTACAATAGAGATTCAATCAAAGCGTCCGTTTAACACACCCTTGGCACACCCAGCCCCCGCCCCCACTTCCCCCCAGTACATCAGGATGTTTTCTCTGTGTTAGTCGGCCACGAACCTCTACAAGGGTTTTGGGTCAAAGAAGGAGGAATACTGTAATTACCACGTGTCTAGTCTCAATTTCTGCCCAGTCATGTTAAGCTGCAGTGTTCTCAGTGTTGTTCCCGGTCGCTCAAACTTGTATAGCAGCTCTTCGCTGATCTTTGGTTTCAGGCGTACGCTTTAATGCACCTCCTGGAGCTGCTCAGCACATTTTTACAAAGGCGACTATGTGTGAGCTGGATCTCCCAGTAAAACCTGATTGACTGACAGTGAAATCGTACTCTGGGAAAGATTTGACAAGAAACACTGTGAGTGTCTTAGGAGACAGCAGGTACTGCAGTAGTGATTCATTAGGAAGGCCAAAGAAATTCATATTAAAGCAGATGTATTTTATGGGACTTTGTCTCTTAAAATGGACGAATGTCATTTCCCTCCAAAAATAGAACTGATAAATACATGAATAATGACAATAAATTGAAAAATAATCTGACAGGCATTTACATTTTGATTGAATGTAAAAAAAATAAAATGCTTATAATGGCACAAAACATGCAAACATGATTATTTTTAGAGGTAGATTGTAGTAAATGTCACTCACAGTGAACCGTTGTGGACTTGACTGAAGCAAAAAGTCCAAAAACAACCCAGAGAAGAAGACTCCTCATCCTCCTGTCAGAGTGTCGATGAAGCCGTGAACTGAGGTCTGGTGTTTGAGAGAGACTCGCGTCTCACCTGATTGTCTGAGGCTGATGAATCATGTGTTTGCTTTTTATACACGGCACCTGGTATGTGACACATCGACACAACAATGGTAACACACACACACACACACACACAGGAGGACACCTGTGAACACACCCTCTTCCTCACAGACGTTCTCACACTTTCTCTTAACCTCTCCTTTAGGGACAACACATAAACAACCCGAGGAGGCTGATGGTGTCCACTGTGTTTAGAAGCACAAACAAACCAACTTATGCAACCTGAAAATAAATAGAATTGGAATATATTAGAATTATAATAGCTACCTGCATGTATCATAGATAAAATGAAGGGAATATAAAGTAAATCCATTTTTTAAAAATTCTCAAAAGTTGAACCTGTTAAATTTTAGTTAGATTAACGACAAATTACTGAAATAATTCAATCACCTTCTTACATTTTGAACTGAAATCATTGTGTTGACAACATTTTATCCATTCTTGCCAATCAACTCGTGTGCTGACTCTAAACACAGAGCAGATAAACTGGGGGCAACTTTCACTTTTTAACAACCATTGTAGATCCGTTTCGTGATAAAAGGGGCATTTTAAAGAACGTGATCTCCTGATCTCCCAAACATGACAAATTAAATGAATGACCACATTCATACTAGAAGCAAAAGAAAACAGAAAAACTTTGACAAACTGTGTGGAAACCTTAAAGACATAAGAAACTGTTGAAACACACGTCACTGAACCCCAGCTTGTTGCACAATGAAGACGTTGAATTTACAACTGTGTGGGACACCAGTCACAGAAAAGACAAATGTGTTAACTGACAGGAACCAACAGGCATTGGAGAGGATTCAAGATCTCGGTTAGATAGAAAGTGAGTTCAGTGCAGCCTCTCCTCATCAGTACTTCCTTCTTCTCCTACTTCCTGAATACTTTCTTTTATGAATTCTTTTCCTGAAGACTTACTTTTGCTTTGCTTGATTCTGCCAGATATCATTACACATTTTAAGACTTTGACCAAATAAATGCTGCCCCCCAAAAAAAAGCCCCATCATGTCAGTTCCCTACAGACAATGCGTATAATGCAGCTACATGATGACTGCTTTACGCCAGTCTTCTGTAGAAACCGATGCGTCATTGCAAATGGGCAGCCTCAAGTTATCTGGCACGTTGGTGAATAGCAGAGTAAACGAACTGAGGATGTGGTGGGTGAGCACATGTCCAGTCTTGCACGGCACTCCCCGGAAAGCTTCACTTTGCGTATGGACTTGAGCAATAATACATTTTCTATGATGCGGTATAACCTCCAGGCTCAGACCCAACGCTGACGTTCACAAGCATACAATTGTCTTCTTTCACGGACTCGACACTGTTGGAGATTCTGTGTTGGCCCTATTCCAATCCTTGGAACATTATGTGAGGAAGTCACTACATTTTTCTTTCTTTTTTTTCCACAATCAGTTCTTGCCATGGAAATACAGTTTTCATGGTAAAAGGTTTGAGTTTACTGTGGTCTGCTGTTGAATTCAATACTTCTTTTTTTGCTTTTGTCAGTGCTGTTTTTGTATAATGTGCATGAAAACATTATAGCTTTTCATCATTCTGCAAATGGCTTTCATCTAACAGTGAATCACAAATGCTGACTTTGCACTTTTTGGGTGAGCTTTGGTGAGTTCTTTTGGTGAGTTCTATTAAACTTGGCCTCTTCTAAATCAAGTGCATTCAGACAGATTTGATTTCAAACGTACTGATGTTAATGTTGTGAAAGTTGGGGCTATCGGGGTCATCGGTTCAGGAAAGATGCGTATGGGTTGTTAACTGTGTCGTCTTGAGATATATTCACTCTGGGACCTGTATTTGCGTGCTTGTTCACTTTTGTAGATGGTATCTTACAGACATGCACTGTACCTGGTTAATCACACTATAACAGTTATCATTGTACTTGGTGCAACTACTCACAAATACACTCATACAGCCACTGTTTTTGTTGATGTCTGTTTGTGTCTCCTCTCCCCTTTCTCGCATTTTTCAAAGGAATCGTTGATGCTCCAGTTTGTTGTATTTGCTTTTGTCTGTCTCCTCTCCCCTTTCTCTCCCGTTGTTGATGCCTTGATTTGTTGTACTTGTCTTGTGTTGTTTTCTTCTCCTTTCACGTTCTGTTGTTGTCTGTATTTATCTGTCTCGTCTAACCCCCCCCCCCCCCCCCCCCCCCCCCCCCCCCCCCCCCCCCTCGCCCCCCCCCC
>CAAKHB010006171.1:127719-137725 GCA_901007665.1 Aeoliscus strigatus | reverse complement strand
ACGAACGAGAGAAAACAGAAAACAACCACAAGGGGCGAAAACACAAGACACGAAGAGAACAAAAAGCGCTCCACAAAAACTGGAGGGAGAAACACAGACCGAATCAAACAGAAAGCGCGCACTAAGGCGGAAACCGGAAAACACGACGGAACAAGAGCTAGAGGGCAAACGAGAAGCGACGGACGAGAGTAACAAATGGCGGGAGAGTAAGGCATGAAGCACAAACAATCTGGCAGTGGGGCGCAGCCCACGCACGGCTTAAGAGCAGGAGCAATCAGCGCGCCGATGGGAATCAGGTGCGCTGATTGCTCCCAATCAGCCTGGCCACACCTCCACTGCCAGCCAGAGGAAGGAGAAACACAGGGCAAAAAGGAAAACAAACACAGACACAGAACCAAAACACACCACCATGACACTAATAGCTTTAGCTTTACTCAAAAACACGTCTCTACACTCAAGCGACAGCCTTTTTCGGTCATTGTACTTTAGATTACAGCCTGAAATTTACAGTGCACTTAAAGGATTTTATAGTTACAGTGTACCCAATCTGTATATGATTCATTTACACAGGTTCTGGGGAACAGGTGTGATGTTATCAAATCAGTATCAATCATATGAATCCTTTTTATTTTTTTTACGACCTTCACCATTCTTGTAGACACTTGCAACATTTCAGTTAGTGACAGCTCTACCTTCTACTTGTGGAAACTAGATATTGGGAAAAATGGGAACGACCGTCGACGTTGCACAAACCTTTCTTGTGGTTACGTGTTCCCACACACACACACACAATGGAAACTGGAGCCTTTTCGAAATCATCCAACGAAAAATGTGAGGAGGATCGGAATGTGAATGTTTTTTTTGTTTTGTTTTTTTCAAATCCCAGAAACAAGATCACCTGGACATAGTGTACAGCACATTTAAAGAAAATAGTCCAGCATAAGTAGTAATATGTGAGTATCCAAGTGCAAAGTGGTAACATTTTTTTTGACAAACCTAGGCAGCTGCTTTTTGAATGTGAAAGATTTACTGTTTTGGCAGTAAGTTGAGTCTCTAACCACCAACTAATGAAATAGTGATTTATAATTGGAAAATGCCAAATCTCACCGTGAAGGATGTTCAGTTGTGTTTAGTCTATTAGTTCTATTTAATTATCTATATTTATACATATTGTCATTATCCTTTATAGAGCAGACTGTATTTATTTAGTTTTTAATTATATTTAAGGGCACACTTTCCAGTTACTGTTGGTTCGTGTCAGGAACTGCCACAAGAAGAACCAAAAGCCTATGAACCTGTCCAGATGTAGTGGGAAAAAAAATGGGTAATCTAATTTACAGAATATGGGCTTTTGTCTTTCAGATCCCAGACCTTGATTTAATTCAACTCATGCCACTCTCTGATAGGCCTTGACACACCAGGTGGGCTAATGTGCCTCTATAAAGTGGGTTCAGACTCATTGTGATGACACTGAAAAACTGAAGTTAGGGATCACAGCATTTAATCAATTAGGCTGGCAGCTTTGTGAGTCTCTCTCACTCTCTCTCTCTCTCTCTCTCTCTCTGTGTGTGTGTGTGCCAGTAGAAGTGGCAGCTTAAGGGGTACTGGGATATCTTAATTCAGTATATCACATTTCAGAGGCAGAAACAAGAGAGAAATGAAATGACAATCCATCATAACCTCTCAAAAGAGTGTACAGATAGATTAATGCTGACTAGGCTGTGGTTATGCCAAGAATACAAAGTGAGGAATGACTATGGCTATGGAAAAAAGCTGCAGCAAAAAGTTATATAATATTGAAACCATATCTACCTGGCATGCTTATGTATAGGAATACAGACATGTCCACAAAGATGGAGTGAAAAATAAGTGAAACAGTCCTTGAATTGATCGCAGCAACAGGACCACACTATTGGAAATAGACATACCCCATCTCGACTGCAGATGGCAGCAATGTGCAGCAACAGTTATAGCCTGCTGGAAATGAACCGGTAGAAGAAGAGTGTGTTGTTAGCCACATGGTAGGCTAATAGCTTTCACGGGATTAATCACCAGTAATCAGGTAAGAAGTTGTGTTTTTTGTTTAGTTATTCCAGGGATAAGGCGAACTGACTAACTGGACTGTCGAGTATTGAAATGAATGAAATGTTACATGTTAGATTCGTATTTTCAAAGCGGAGGTCGTGGGCTTTAGCCATAGTTTTGCTGTGACTTGGCTAACTACACAGTGTGATTGCTGAGAGAGTCAGTTTGTCGATGCAGCGTGTTTGTGGAGGTGAACGCTGGGGGAGTGTGGATGAAAGACTGAAATGACTGACAAGATTATGACAAAAAAAAAAGAATCCAAACATAGAAAATTCTGCAGTTTTACCTAATTCATTATGAAAAAAAACAAACAAAAAACAAACAAACAAAAAATCAGGAACCTTCCCTGGGTCAGTGCCACACAGTAGATTAGTGGAAAACTAGGGTTTGCGTGTCCTGAAATGCTAACGTGCAGTTTTTGGTTCTTATTTCGCATAAACTGATAGAAGTCAAATGGTGAAAATCCTACATTTGTTAGTAATGAAATGGGGATAACAGTCATTTTCATCATTTCAGGGTTTGCAGGGAAACTTTGGGCTGAATAAAGATTTAGAGACTGGTTTGATGTGAACATATACAGTATATATAATATTCAGTTCAGGATTAACAATCTGAGGATCCTCATTGTTTTTTCTATAATGTCTATAACGCACTTGAACAAAATGTGACTTATTGATGTACTTTTATTTTTAATTCATTTGATTATATTATAGTAACATTTTAAAAATCACATTTTAATTTAAACAGTAAGACTCCAACTAACAGTTGTCATGTTTTTCTTCGAAGACCCACAATCTAAAAACGGACACATACCAATTGTTGAACTTAAAAAGAATATTAATGTAATCTGTTTGTGCTTAAATGTGGCCTACGTATGTAAATGTGTTAAACACTGAACTTCACTGTTATGAATAAAGAAATTGACTGTACTGCACTTCCCAGCATTTCTGCACAACATCTTTTTTTGAAAGGTTCCAATTTACATAAATAATAAAATCAACAACATTGTGTTTGTCCACACAGGAAGAAAAATTTAGATTAGAAGTGAATGCTGAAACAAAAATTGGATTTGTAAACACAAATTTATCAGTCAATTTGGCCACGGTCCCTAACTGGAAGATCTGCAATTATTTTGATTAACGTTAAATAGTTGAAATGAAAAACAAACAAAGTACTTTAATTTTTTGAGACTTCACAGTCACATAGAGCAGGAGTGAAATGTCTTTGTAGACTCTGTTTTACTGTTTGTTGGCAAAATGAAAACATAGCGGTGCCACTGCTATGTTTACCAGCCATATGCTCGCAAAGTAATGCGTTTTCAGGCAAATGCAAATGTGTGACATTTACAAACGATTCAGCAGATCTTTAGAGCGAGAGCGTCGTGGTTGGTTTTGCAAGCCGCTCTTTTTTTATATACAATTGCGCACGCTGCCTGTGTTCAGAATCATTCCAGTTTAGTATAATTCAGCATAATTCAGTATAAGTGTATGTTGGTGGGATGTGTAAGTTTGACTTATTTTACCTTGAAAAGGAGTACCCCTTGTTGAGTTGTAATAAGAATGGCCAAGATATGAAAGCCAACGGTCACACTGCACGCGGTCGTTTTAGCATTACTGGATTGAGCAGTTTCACTTTCTTTGTTTGCATTTGTGCCTTATTCAGCTGTGAGTGTCGACTGCATTTTGCACGGTTCATCCTATTTATAAAGTGGTAGCAGCCCTATAACTATCTTCTTCACACACGCCGTGTCTGTAGGTGTGTACCACTGTGTAATGCTTAACTCACACTGAAAGTTGTCAGTAGATTTCTTGTTATTGATTGTTCACTGAAACGTAGGAGAAGAAGAAGGAAGGAGAGGAATTAGTAGGAACTATGAGTCATTTCTCTCTTACACCACCCACCTCTGATAGCTGCTCCTTTTCCAGCAGGGAAATAGATTTAGGTTTAGTTTATTTGAAGGGGACAATACAATTTCATAAAACACAGGATTACACATGGTTAAAAAAGCCAGAATGAGCCAGAAGGCTAGTTTTCATCTGTAGTCCCCTGGCCATGATGTAAAAAAGCAATAGAATACATCTACAAGAGAAAACATGGTACAAGATACATATTAAACACTTACTATGCAATAATAAAAAATAAAAAAGATATAATTAAAAAAAAGAAGAGGAAAACGAAAGCACAGAAGAAGAGAAGAAAAGACAAGAAAATAAGACATCACAACATAACGATGTAAAATTTGATCACAAATCAAAACAACAGGCTTGTCTTTTTGTGTTGGCAGCTGTAGGTGTTGAAAAGCCACATTTTCAATTTTTTTGTGAAGGCCTTGTATGTTGCAAGCATCCTCAGGTATTGAGTTCCACTCACTAGTGCTCCTCACAGATACACGACTTACTGTAAGTGCTCCTGCGCAGAGGAATGAGACAGTCACCTCTGACAGAGCCTCGAGTGACACGCTCAGCTATTTTGTTGGTTGATGAACTCTGCCAGAGGATCTGGGGCCAAATTATGCAGTACCTTAAACATCAAGTTTAAATCTGCAAATGTGTGCAGACTGTCCCAATTTAAAAGACTGTATTTTTTTTAATTGCACAGTGATGATATTGCCTAGGTATTTTATCCATAACTTTAATTGCTTGTTTGTACAAAACTCCCAATGTTTTTTTTTTTGCCCTCTGGCCAGCCTGGGACCAACTGGTTAGGCAATAATTGACGTGACTGAGGATCATTGAATGCAGGTACAGTTGTGCGGCTCTGGTTAACATTTCATTTCGAATTGCACGAAAATTTGCGAGATTTAACTTGAATTTTTTACACAATTTGTCAATATGGGCTTTAAAAGAAAGCTGTGACTCTATTATTAACCCAAGATATTTATATTGGCAGACAATTTGTATTCTTTCTCCACTGACATGTATGTCACGGTCAGGTGATACTCTATTTATTGTTGTGAAATATATGCCTACAGTTTTAGAGATATTTAGCTGTAGACAGCACTCCTCCAACCAAGTTGTGACAGGGGACATTGTTTTAGTTAGTTTAGTAGAAACAGTGTCTTTGGAGCGACCATGAACAAAGAAAACTGTGTCGTCTGCATACATTAAGCATTCAGCTTCAGGACAAACAGTGGGCAAATCATTAATATAAAGACTAAATAAAAGGGGGCCTAATATTGATGCCTGAGGGACTCTGGAGGTTAGCCTAAGAAAATCAGATCTGCAGTTGTTAAGTGATACAAATTGTGTTCGTTCATGCAGATATGATTTGATCCAGCTCACAGCGTTGTGACAGAGGTCCAAAAACACCACCCCTACAACGCCACCCTTATCGAGCAAAGATTTTAATTTCTCCTTACTTTGTTTTACTGTAAACTCATCAGAGATTTCTGACACCGATTCAATGAAGTAGATGTTAAAAGCATCAGCCATCACTTGAGGTTCCGTTAAGATGTTTCCATTTAATTGAATTTGCATTGGTTTTGTTTTATTATTTTGGGAATAACCCAATAGTTTTTTAATATAATTCCAGGTTACTTTAGAATTTCCCCTGCACTATTCAAAGCAGTAATGAAAAAGTCAGCTTTACCTTTCCTTTCCTTTTCACTACCCTATTTCTCAATGAAATAAATTGGTGTGTGTTGTGTCCTGATTTGACTGACAACTTCAAAGAGTGATTCAAATCCGTTTAACCAAGGAAGGCCATTCTTTCTAGCTTTTAGCTTAATTATCTGTGTAAATTGTATAATAATTTGTTGTATTTCATTGGCAAATTTAGAACAGTCCTCATCTAAATTTTTGCCAGTTCATCCCAGTTTACTTCTTGTATTGAATCTAGCAAATTTTGTTGTTCCTGTTTTGGTATCCTATAGCATTCAGTGGTGGGCAAGGGTTTAAAGCGTTTTTTAGTTAATTTTCTTGTGACCATTATAAGATTGTGATCAGACAATCCTGTGAGCATATTGTATGACTTCAATTAGTAAAAGCTAGATCAATCTGAGTGCTGATGGAGTTTGTAATTCTCGTAGGGCCATTAATTACCTGAGTCATATCCAGATCATCCATAATCTTTTTCAAGTTTTTCCTGACTTTGTTAACTTCCCAATTAACATTTAGGTCACCTGTTATGGGTGGTGTTGGCCCAGCTAGCAGAGATGATGGCCCAGCTGGCAGTGGTGTTGGCCCAGCTGGCAGAGGTGGAAGCCCAGCTAGCAACGGTGGAGGCCCAGCTAGCAATGATGTTGATGGAGCTAACAGTGGTGGTAGCCCGGCTGCCTGAGGTGAAGGCCCAGTTATCGGTGATGTTGGCCCAGCTAGCAAAGGTGGAGATTCAGCTGGCATTGGCCCAGGGTTTAGTTCAACATCACCAGCCAAAAGAAGTATCAGCAAGAGAAACCACCCAGGAGTGGTTTGCCTGTAACAGCCTGTTCCTGCTCACCTGGGGGTGGGCTGGCATGGCCATAGTCCAATACCCTTGTGAATAGCATGTGCTGACTCCGTCTGGCTGGATACAAGGTTAGAGTGTCCCCTTTTCTTGGACAGGTTGAACTAAGCAGAAGATAGAGTTATCCAAACAACAGTGGAATACGTTGATAACACTATCCAAGGTCCAATTTGCTCTTTGGATGACTTTCTAAGCAAACACACAGGACTTGCCAAACTGCTGATTGATGCTCAATTCAATATTACTGCAACCGTCCCCAAGGAGCATCATTCCTCAACACGAATCGAACAGTATTATTATTATGAACACACCAGCACCTACAATGCAACTGTTTCTGTTTCTGCTTCTTCTGCTGCTATTGAACAATAGAACATCTGTCCAGTTTGCACAGTTTCTGGTTAATTATTGTTGCCTATTCTCTTAATATTGTACAGTGTTTTGTTGCTGCTGGATTCGGGTGGATTTGTGGATTTCCTGAGGGAACCTTCCTTAAGGCTTCATTAATTACATTTCCGTCTACACTATTGTAACTTATTGTAATTTCCCATCCAAAAAAAAAATCTTCTGGCTGCTGAATGAATATAAATGTCATTGATGGTTTTCTTACAGGGCATGTCAGCATTGTGCAGTACCAGCAATGGCGACCAAGATGTCGGTCCAGAGTGCACAGAGAAACAGGTAAGCATAATATAATTGCACTTTCAATGAAATGAAAAGATGCGTTAAGATTGGTTGATTTTCATTCCAAGTATGTAAGAAAAAAAAAGATTCGGGACCAAGAACCACTCTAGTACCTGGTTCTCCCCTGACCTGGCTGATTTGATTCGTCATAAAAACGTCTTTGCCAGGTCCTCTCAGTCTTCATTGCCTTCAGACAGTTCAGAAATAAAACCACAGAGGCCGTTAGGTCGGGTAAAATCCATCACTTCAAGGGGAAATGTGTAAAAGGCAATACCGGGCCCAGAGTGGTGCAACTTAGAACTGGACCAGATCTGTGAGCTGTATAGCACAGTATAGTCAAGTGTATTTATGTAGAAAAACATTTAAAAAAACAATATACCAAAGTGCCGCAACAGAAAAACTGGATGTCTAAAGTCTCAATAGAGGAGGTGGATCTAATGACGTGAGGCAGTTGACTCCACAGACCCGCCACCTAAAAGTGGAGATAGATGCATTGGGGATGTTCTTTGAGCTGCTTTAAAGGCAAAGAACAGAATTTAACCTCCAAAGGCCCCTGTATACCCATACGTGAACATTACATTATATTTCAGCACCATGAATTGTACTATACAATTTCAGTGTTTTGATATTATTATTATTATTATTGAAATCATTTTTTAAATCATTAACTTATTTTTTCATTTAATTTTTTTTTACTCATCCCAAACAGCAAGGAGGAAGAAAAATGCACACCAAACTAAAGCTCAGGCCTCAGGAGGTTAGAGATTGTGTGCCAGTGGAGAGGAAACTACGGGGTTAAGCGATCCGTCTTCTAGCAGCAGTAGGTTTCTGCACAGCTGGTGTGATGGAGGCTGACTGACCTTTATGTGAGTTACATTAGTATTAGCACGAGGTGGTAAAAGCATATTAGTCAGCCCATTCGCTTTGTGGAGATGAAAATTCTATTTAAACGTTCACATGGTTTCACAAAAGAGGACCAAGTTTACAACAGTAGAGGCCAGGGGGTGGGGGGCGCAGAGGGTGGTGGTGGACCACCTTGAATATTCATTTCATTGAACGGGAAGGAAATCTATGGCCATCCAGTCTACAGGTTTGTTGTCTTCAGAGCAGTGGAAGGAGAAGCCTTGTTTCCTAATGAGGCAGCGCAGTGGGATGTAAAGCGAGAGGAGGAGAGGTGGATGAACAGAACCCCAGGGAGCCCCACAAGTCAAACACACTCCCTGAAAATCTGCCTCAGGGCTTCTCTCTGAATCCCAACTCATCACTCAGGCCTGTTCATCAGGAATCCATGGTCGACTGAAGTGAAAGATGCACTTGATGATGAAATACTGAAATGGAACCCTCCCCCTTACGTTAATAAAAGATCATTAAGAACCTTTATAAGCGCTGACTCAGCACTGTATTACTGAAACTAGATCATGTCAAAAGGGCAAATGAAGGTAAATTACTCTCTCCACAGTTTTTGTGACAAGAACTGGTAGAGGTCTATTTAAAAGTGTGTTCCACTTGCAGTGGACGTCAGTCGGTAACTCGCTGCAAGGGTTTGAGTACGAGGAACGGAAAAAAGTTCTACGAAAACAGACAAAAACCCCCCACCATATTCGATTCTGAACTTGTTGATTTGGACAGATATCTGCGTTGGATTTCCCGCGTTAAGAGGGCGTTCCGTTTGGCAACTTTTTGTGTGCAGCTCGGAAAAAACAACTCAAACTGATGTGGACTGCACTATAGCACCTTTTTAGAAGTCAGGTGGTCAGGACGATCATGAAACGACTGAGAACAGGTCGTGGGTCGCAGCTTAAGCATGCAGTCCCGAGGTCGAGATGAGAGTAAAAGCACAATCAGAAACAATCGAGTGTGTGTTTTGGTCTTTTAATTTGATTAGTCGTGACAAGTAAGCTGAATCTAAAATAGTCTAAGGTCTCAGTCATCCATTGTAAAAATGGAATAACAAGCCTGTTACATTCTGCTGTGATGACACAACACTCATGCGTAACACCATAAAAATACCATTAATAGTTTAAACACGTTAACTCAGTGTTGTTGTTTTTTTTAAACTCCTGCAGGACAAGGAGCATCCACGTGTACTCATCCCTGAACTCTGTCGGCTCTTCTACCAGCTGGGATGGGTGACAGGAACCGGCGGCGGCATCAGTTTAAGAAGAGGGTCCGTATACACGTTTATTCCATTTTCTGTCACATGTTGCACAGTGAATAAAACTAGCATTTTACATGTGCTTTGAATAAACAAATTGAGCTGGGTGATCGATCCCTCCGCCACGCGGCTCCTCCTGAAGGCTCGTCCATTTTTTCCCATCAGTCATTGTGACTTGGGAGAACTTAAGATTCATCCACTGCTGTGTGTGGCCGCTCAACTGAGAAAACAATTATTTAACACAATTAATCATCACTTTCGAAACACGCTTGTTGTTTGTCCTTCTCAAAATTGTAATTGATTACTTGCCCAGCCACACTGCAGTCTTCTCTGTGAACGGCCTGCTGGTCTGACCTGAGCCAGCCGTTTATGAAAATGCTCTCACTTAGGGCTGTTTGCAAATATGTCAGTTTTGACTGAAAGCGTCCTTTATTAGAGGCAGTCACTAATGACTTTCAGGTTAAATGCTTTAATTGGTCCTGGGAAGTCAAAATACTACATTAGCTCTTATATTTAACATTTTGTGTTTTTTTTTACTATGTTGAATGTGGAATGCATTTATATTTTAGTTCACATCAAAAAGTAATCTTGAATGTTCTTTTTGTTGTTATTGTTCTTATATTTTCAATCGCCTTTACAACC